>CAJHQQ010000510.1:0-181266 GCA_905132885.1 Moricandia moricandioides
GGATATATTAGAAATTTTGTTAAATATGTGGGAAAAAACCTTTTAAATATTCTCTGGATTCTCTTTTTTTTTTAATAAAAATCTTATCTTTCAATTTTTTAGGTTTGAGGATAATTCTCTCTTTTACAAATTGGGTTGAGCGTTGGAGAATGTGTATGCACATGACCACATCACTTCAAGATAAGACGAGTGCGATTGTTTATATAAATGGGCTTGATTTCAGGCTTTGCTTGGGCTTTATCTCAAACACAAAACAAATGGCCAGAACTCCTGGACCTCCAATCGCTCTTTAATTGTGTGAATAGAAATGTTATATGCACAAAACATATATGTATCTAATGCTTATAATCAGTATACTAAAACGCTTAATTGTTTACATGAACATAAGAGATGTTTAGACAAATAATATGTAATATATAATAAAGTGTCCAATTCTGGTTAGTACATAATCTTTTGGATTTTTTTCCAAAAGTAAATATATGCGGAAATAACTTTTAAATTTAAAAGGGACAATATCATATTAATCATATAAAATATAATTGGACATGGCTTAACCCAACAGAACACGTGCATATGCAATTTGAAGTCAAGGTAGCCTTTTATGTGGATAGGATTCTCTAGCCCATAAAAATATGCAAGACACACAACTCCATCAGAAATACAAGATTTTTAATCGCAACACCTATATAGGGACTAACTTTGGTGTAACTGCATCGGTTACGGTTGTATGCGTTTGTAGATGCATGTGGTTACGACTTTATGTGTTATTGAGAGATTTGAACTACTAGTAAAATGGTTAAAGTTTGTTGTGTTTGCGGTATACTTATGACTGATTAACTATCAAATGTAGAAGTGGTTGAATAATAAATTAACAATATTTCTATTTTATATAATTATAAAAATATTAAAAATCATATTATTATAATAAATATAAAAATGATATTTATAAAATTATACTATTAATTTTTTTAAAAAAAATTATAGAAATATTTTTCTTCAAATTTTTTGATATAAATTAAAATATAATATATATATATATATATATATATATATATATATTGGTATTTCTATTATATCAATTTAAAATTTTAATTGAATATTTTTTATTCTTTTTATTTATATAGTTTTCTGGAAAAAAAAATTATCTTCCCGCAACCGCAAACGCTAGCTGAAATTAATTTTTGAACTTTAGAGGTTTATAGCGCTTTAAAGTGATTTATACTGTTTTCTATGATTGTTGCAAAACGTCAACAACCGTTACCAACCGTAAAAATTACGTTTGTGTTGATAACGAAAAAATCAGTCATGCCCATAGTTTACATTTTGCGCAAGAGCCGACAGAATGGAAGTATAGTAACCCATTCACATAAGGGAACAAATCGATCAAGGTCTTGATCAGCTCGGCTAAAAAGTAAACGAGATTAGATGAAGGGATCAGGGATGGATGAAGTGAAACACTGACACCACGTTCATAGCATCCAATAATTCAACAGAGACGTTTATAGATTGCGTATATGTAAAATTTCCACAATCATAGTGACTTGTCTAATTTCTCGACGATGTAGAAACTGTAGCTTAAGTTTTTATCTAAGGTTTTAATTTCGGCGATGTACAACGATATATTTCTAAAGAATTTTTCTAAATATGTAAAACATAACCTTTTAAATCTCAGTTAGTGATGATTAACAACACACGAGATATGTGTTTGTTTTGCACTATCAGACCATTTATCCTTTTAACCGCGCAGTTAATCCAGCGATAATGCGGTGAAAGGCATCACATCATACGTGTACCGTGTTAGAAACTCCTGGATGCCTAGACTTTGGCATTTTGAAACAAACAAAAAGAGTTTGATGGAGAGGAAACTCAAAACCATTCGTTCTTTCATAAAACAACAAGAGGCCATTTAATGTGTATCCTTATCCATGTGTCCCTTTAGGACACATCAAGTTTTTTTAAAGCTTAAAAGACACATCAAGTTAGGCATATAACCAAAAAATGGATAAAGTAAATGTTTCTTATGGTTTCTTCGTTTTGTTTTTAATAAATGTAAAATTTATTTAAACAAAAAACATGTTTACATCAAGTGATGCTATTCTAAAATAGTTTTTCTGATAGTAAGTGAAATTAAAAAATGAAAGTGCATTTGAATCAAAGAATGTGCTCGTAAGAGCCGTGTATCCTTGCCCCGAGCCAAATAATTATTCCATCGTTTAGATTTAGGAGCACATTCTTTGATTCAAGTTCAGTTTCATTTTTAATTCCTTTATCAGAAAAAAACTCTTTTAGAATAGCAACACTTGATGTAAACATAACTTTTGAACATTCATTCAGAAAAATGAAGAAACCATAAGAAAATATTTACTTTATCCATTGTTGATTATATGTGTTCATATGAAGCCAACAAAAAGATTGAAGATCCTTCAGTCTTCGGTTGTTTCTGTATTTTGGAAATGGAGACTCTTCCAACATTAAGCAGTTCACATCTCGGCCCATATAATAAAACAAAACAAAAAAAAACATTCGGTTTATTATTTATGCTGCTTCACGTTCTTCTTGTATGTTCGATATCCTACCATGTCGGCCAACAATATTGACCCCCACAAAGTTAGTAATACAGTTCTAAAAGAACTATTTTTTGGATCTTATTATTATTAGTAAGAAATATGTGTAACAAACGACAGCCTATTAGTATATTTCCTATCGTTGCTTTTTTAAATTAAAACTTTGTTTTCTTACCAAAAAAATAAAATTAAAACTTTGTAAGTATAACTGATTAACTCATATGTATATTTTCCTTGTACTAAATCTAAGCATGTAGTTTTCTTATCAGCTTGAAATTTAGTTTCATGAAAACTAGAACTTGGCGCGGGTGTTTGATTTAACTTGTGTTCAACGTAAACTTATAAATTGTTGGCTTTATGAAAAATCTCATGTATATTTTTTATGTTTTGTAATTTACATATAAAATAATATATATATATATATATTATAATATAGATGTTGATAATATTTTTTATTTGTACATAATATTATATTAAAAATGTATAACTTGATGTAATTGTATTATTCATATATTAACTTGTTGTTTTTAGTTAATTTATTTTGAAATGAAACTACATACTAAAAAATTTTAATGGTCAATATATAAATATTGATTTGGTTAGATAAGTTTTGAATTGTAATTATTTAATTTAAATTTATTTTAAATGCAGTGGCATAATCTGTAAATAAAAATAAATACAAAAAGAAAGTTATTAATTTATTGTAAATGCAAATGCTAAATTTGTAAATAAAATGAAGTTTTTTTATAATGCTATCTATTCCAAACAATTCTCATTTATATTATTATTTATGTTTCCAAATAATATTAAATAGTACTTCAGTTTTAATAATATAGATAGTTTTCATAGTCTTAGTGATGACCCTTGAGAATAACAAATAAAATATCAAGAACAAATTTTTGTTTAAAGAACAAAAAATCAAGTTAACTTTTACTCATCGTAATATTAGTGACAAGAAATTGTCCAACTTTTTGGCACTGCAAATGCAAAAACCGGTTAAAAGACAAACACTTTTTTTTTCCTTTGAGGACATTCAATAAAATTGAAACGATTCGGAGAAAATCAGTATAGTCGCTGCGTATGATTACATGCACAAATCGAGAAATAGTTTAACTTTTTTATTTCAAAAAAAACTTTAAAAACCTGTCTCAAGTTACTATTTTGCAAGTTAGTATACGTGGAAACAAAACATGATGTTAAAGAAAAGTAGGAATGAAAACGTTTTAAAACCGTCTATAATATATATATCTATATAATTAATTAACCTGTACAGTTAATTTTGTTTGTTTAATTTATCTAAGAAAAAAATAAAGTAATATAAGTGTTTTGTACGTATTGTCAGACCAAAATCTTATTTTTCTTAAAAAAATGGTTTGAATAAGTTTTTTAGAAAGAAATGTAAAGTAATAATACATTGTCATAACAAATATCAGCCGTAGAAATATAAAATGTATTCCATTACGAGCTGGACTTCTGAATACAGTCATTTGTCTTGGTCACAGTTCACGTAGAAGTTAGTGATGTGCATCGTTTATTATATTTTGTTTCTAATGAACATCTTTAAAAGAAATATTTCATGTGGTCATGAAATATCCAACGCAGTAACAAATAATCAATAAAGTAACAGCTATTTATGTGGATCACTGATTTATTAGCAATACTGAATGAATGAGACGTAAGTATTAGTTTCGCTAGTTTCTTATTATAAGTAGTCTTGTATCCTTTATTTTCAGAAGCAAGAAGCTTGCCTGTAATTATCCTCTTTGTAAAAGGTATCTTGAAATTAAATAGGTTAAGAAAAAGAAAGAATGAGACATAAATATTAGTTTTTTCTTTCCTAGATAAATAAATACGTCGTGTTAAAAAGTTAGCTTCTTAACAATGACTATTTTAATTTTTTTTGATTAAAAAGTTTGATTAGTTCAAATCTGATCAAGGATCTGTTGAAAGTTTAGTAAGAAATTGTTTGATAACGAAGGTTTGTATTTGCATGGATTTTACAAGCTCCCCCTCATCTCAGTAGCCTAATTAAAATTTCCTTTTCTTCCTTTTTTTTTCTTTTTTGAAACTTTCTTCCTTTTCTTCTTTTCAACATGCATACTCAAATAGTCCGATTTAAATGCGTATGGTAATACATCAACATTACTATACCACAAATCATTAAGTTATATGTCATGGCTGTTATTAATTTATAAATTATGATTTTTAACATTAGACTTACGTAAATTGACTTGGAAAAATGTAAGTCAAAACTGAAAATTTAAGTCTACGAACATGTATTGCTATCACACCTCCAACTATACCATATTTTAAAAAAACTTAACTATGCCATAAAATTGTTAATACTAAGAATATGAAGAATTGTTTTTCTTAATTACATTTTTTATATAACTCACATTCACGCATTACCAACTCAAGTTCAGGTTATATATTACACGATAAAAACACGCATACAAACTAGTACTGTATTACATTCTTCTATCAATTGGATATATTTTAAAATTACAGTTTCTCTGAAATATTATTGTAATTTTGATTAAATCATGTTTCTCAAAAATATACTATTGTGAATACTTTTGTATTGTTATTTATATAAAAAAATATATTTTATTACAAAACATGGTTAATTCATATATTCTATTATTAGGGCTGAGCATTTTATTCGTTAATTTTAATTCGATTCGTTATCCGTTTCGATTCTATCCAAAAAAATTGGATATGCACAAGTTTTCGAAGCAAAACAAATATTAAAAATTAATATCCGTTAAAAACGAATAACTTACAAATACTAAAAAATTAGAGTCGGATATCTGGTCCGCTCCGACTTTTATACAAATAAATGTATATCTACAGTAAAATATAAAAGGACTTTAAATGTATAATTTTATATTATTGTTATTTTAACATATAATTTTATTTATAAAACCACATATAAAAGTATTAAATTAAGAAAGGAATATGAAATCATTATAAAAACTACAATTTTCTTATGTTTTATAAAAGGATAACGAGTTTTAAAAATTTATGGAACATATAGTTTCACTAATCTTAACTTTTTATTTAATATTATGTAAAAGCTATTTTAAGATCAAACTTGTATAATTTTTTAAATTTATTTATATTGAACAAAATGAATAAGATATCCATAAATATCTGTAAACATTTACAAATATCTATTAAAAAAATTTAGATATCCAAAAAACTGAATATATGTAGTTTTACAAAGCAAAGTAATCAAAATATTAATATCAGTAAAGTATAAAGCAAACCACAAATATTAAAAATTATGATATTATTCGATCTGTGTTCATCCCTACCTTAATAGGTATGTCTTATCTTTTTGCAAATTCAGTTCTCCTGGCACTGCTGTATTATTAGAAGGTAAACCATGTGACCTACCTAGGATTTGTTATATAGTTTAAGCGGATACTCACGTCTAATGTAATGCACTAACCCAATTATGCTAAACTAATCGAATAAACACACCACGTCGTATAGAACTCAAGGCTAGCATTCATTTGAGACATAAAAAGTTGTTCATCAAAGGGTTTCTTCTTGTGAAACAAACAAAAATCATCCACCCTTCTTACCACGTCAGAAGATTCCGTACTATATACATGTGGCATCTATTTGGGTCCCGTCAAGTTGAGAGGATATCCACTGCACGTCAAGTATCATTCCTCGGGTATATGCGAATATGCCATTTTTCCTCTCAATAACGCGAGGCTGTTAAAATTACGGAACTACCCTTATTCTAATTTTGAAATCGCTGGGCCCCGCTGAAGTTTCGACGCAGGTTTACGAAAGTGCCCTTTTTTGCGTCAGTTTTGTGTGACTCCTAGATTTGAGAGCTCAGAGTCGTCAGAGTAGCCTGCATGGCGTTTTGCACCTATTATCACATATTCACAACCCACCATATCCATATTCTAAAATTTATAAATTACTTAAATAGTAATTCTCACAATTTTTTTTTAAAAATTCATCAAATAATTCTAAAAATTTGAAAAATCTTTTTTCTTTATTTTTTTTTTAAAAAATTACACTTCACCTCCGAAACTAAACCTAGAATTTATATTAATAAACCCTAAACATATAAGAGTATATTTACACACTTTAATAAAATATATTTTAATCTTTTTAAATTAAATAATATTTGGGAAAATTGTTTTTTTAGGCCAAAAAAACAAGGACATTGTCCTTTTAGTATAATTCTAATTTTGTACACAATTTACCCATAATACCCTTTATAATTACGAAAATTAACAAAATAAAAACTTTTGTTAGCCCAAAAAAATTAGAAAAATAGGAAAATGTTAAGAAAGACCTATACCATTACAGAAATATTTTTATTTGGTTCTAAAAAATTTTAAATAATAATTTCAAATTTTGTTCTACGAACTGCAGAAATTACATTCTGCGAAGCTGAACATGAAATCCACTTTTTTCATTAATTCTACGCTGATTAGAATATGAGATCTACGTATATTACAATAATCTAGATATAATTGGAATACACATTCTGCACTTTTCCCATATCTCTAATAAACGTAGAATACACAATCTACACATTATGTTAAATCTAAAACCTGTAGAAGTTGATTTCAAATCTGTTACCTTTATTCTACAAAAAGTAGAATTCAGGTTCTACGGATAAGTATGATTAGTTCCAAAAATATAGGAAGAAAATATTTGTAAATATTGTGTTTCCATATTTGAAAAATTCGAATATTTTGTCCAAAAAACAATAAAAAATCGTGGCTTCTTCCTGCACCATTCTTCCATTGATTTCTCTTCTATATTCCCTTGATTTTTCACAAAAAATTCAACAAAGTTACTTCAATGATTCATATCTATGCCTATTGTGGTGTATGGAATTGGTTGCAGCCTCAGAGAGAGAGAGAACGGCGGAGATGGCTTCGTCGTCGGTGGGGGGGGGGGGGGGGGGGTGACGCCTTCTTCGTCGCAATCGAATGACTCCAGGGGGTGGGGAATTAGGTTAACTTTGGGGATTTTTTTTTAATTGTAAGTATAAAAAAATTAATTAATTTTTTAATCAATATATATATATTATTTAATAAACATAAATACAAATTTTAAGGGTATTACTGTTATTTTGAAAAACATTAGCCTAATTAGACAACTAATGATTAAATTAGACTATTGGGACAATCACCTAATTTTTCTAGCCTAAAAAAACAATTTTCCCATAATATTTTTGTCTCAAAAACGTTTTTAAGGCTATGATGTTTCACTTAATATGTTACGCTGCATTAAACTGTGCATATAAATATTATTAAACTGTGCATATAAATATTACTATGAACTATTCGCTTGCTGAGGTAAATGAAAATATTGTTAACGTAGATAGTGCATACTTGCCTCTAAAGTCAACATACATACATGAATTTAGAATATAAAATATTTAGTGCGATGTGATTATATGGTCGTTATCACCGATACTTAATACCTTAGGGCCGAGGAAGATACGTATCAATCTTTTCCACTGTCAATCTATTTGGTTGGCATTTTAATTCTTTACTGTCGTCTTTTTTTTTTTGCTAAAAAATTGCATAAAATTAAAAAAAACGTGATGTTTTGTAGAAAAAAAATTCTAACAAAGCCTTTTTGATTTAAATATATTTCGTATTCAACTAAGCAAAAAAAAACTTTGAATGAAGTGCATTATATAAAATACTAAAGCTTCAACTAGTTAACAAAACTTTATTTTTCTGACGTCATGTGGCCTTGTTATTCCAGTTTGCCTTGTCTACAATTGATACGTGCACATAACAACATTTCGTATGAATATGTGCATGCGCGTTGTTACTTGTGTCATAAAGGAAACGTAATTAGTTTATGGTCATAATTTCAAAACTGGGTTGATTTTGAATATAGTAATAGAACTTGCGTCATACTTACTTCTCTAGGCGCTTCCTTAACCTCTAATTATTAAATTCAGTTTGTCATTAACAATTGATTCAACCAAATTGTTTTTAATGTGAGAATTATATACGACGGTTAGCTAGCTAATTAATGTTTTACTTTCCATATTCTACTAACCTTTATCCCCTTAGCTTGATTCATACACAAATCAAACTTTCCAAGAGATAATTCTGTTGTTTGAATCGTCTATATATGTATATATATATTCAATACATGTGATTTATTGATTATTTCATAAGCAGTATAATATTTTTGAAAATTCAAAATATCTTAAGATCTTGCTTCTTAGGGCTAGTGGTATCATATCAGTGAACATATGATCATATTCTAGGAAAAACAAGTGAGTTCAACAGTCAAGCAACGGTCGGTCAAACCCATCAAACACGATACGAGTAAATATAGAATTGGATCTGACATTTTGGAGGCTTGAAACATTTTTAAAAATGGTAGTAATTTTTCCCCAAAGTTTGGGAACGAATAACTATGTGAAAAAACTCCAATTTTTTTGGGAATCTATAACTTTAGTAAAAACATTTTAAGTTAGTTTGTGTGACTCTGAGATTTATGAGCTCAACGAATCTCTAATTAATATTATTTTAGTGTATTTTTAGCACTGAAAGTTATTCTCTAATCACAACATCAAAATTTACATATAATATTATAGGCGAAATTGCTAAAAAATGACTCAAAACTTGATTTTAAATGCAAAAGTGTACCCCAAATTCAATCAAATGCAAAAGTAACCCAAAAGGCTAATGAAAATATAACAAACTCCTTGTGAGCAAACAAAAAAATTGTATTCAGTTTTACCATTATAACCTTTTCGCCTGAGAAGACTTACAGAGAAGTCTTCTCACTATCACTAGAAGACTTCCCGCTTAATGCGAAGTCTTCCAGAAGTCTTCCACAAGTCTTCCAAAAGTCTTCTCATGTATTAGATTATAGGGTTTTGGAAGACTTTCAGAAGACTTCATAATTTGGGAAGTTTTCTCTTAGAAGACTTCTCGGGAAGTCTTCTATATCGAAAATATTTAACTTAATTGAGATTTTTGTCTCCATATATATAGAAAATGTACACATTCTCTTTCTTCCTCTCAAATGGCTGCAACAAAAGTAATGTTTCTCACTCTAAAACTCTTCAAACCTCACTCTAATCTCTTTAGACTTGAAAACACCTAACTTTATATTCATTTCTCATTTTTCTCTTATGTATTCTCACTAATTTATCTTGTTTTTGAAGATTTTTCATTACATGGTTGTCATCTTTCATTCCTTTAAAGGTAGATCTATAAATTTTGAATATGTATTTTTGGAGTGTTTTATATGTTAGATGCTAAGAACTTGTATATTCAACTTACTGTAACAAGATTAAATGTATGACCTTTTTTATTCATATTTTGTGTTTGTGATAGTGTTCAATGGTTACATGTTTGTCCTTTTCTTTTTGATATGAAGAAGAAGAAGATAGGCATTAACAAGTTTAAAGGTTTGACCTTTTTGATTCATCTTTTATTTTTGATAGTATTCTTTGTTTAAAAATATGATATTTTCTTTTTGATATGAAGGAGAAGAAGCTAATATTAGAAAGACTTTGGAATACTTGTGGAAGACTTAGGAAGACTCGTGGAAGACTTCAGAAGACTCGTTGAAGACTTTAGAAGACTCCTGGAAGACCTCTAGAAGACATCCTGGAAGACTTCAGAAGACTTCGGAAGACTTATGGAAGACTTCTGGAAGACTACGGAAGACTCATGGAAGACTTCCTGGAAGACCTCTAGAATACTTCCTGGAAAACTTCCGGAAGACTTCAGAAGACTCCTGGAAGACTTCGGGAAGACTCCTGGAAGACTTCGGAAGACTCCTGGAAGACTTCCTGGAAGACTTCTGGAAGACTTCAGAAGACTTCTTGGAAGACTTTTGGAAGACTTCTGGAAGACTTCCTGGAAGACTTCTGGAAGACTTCCTGGAAGACTTCTGGAAGACTTGTGGAAGACTTCGGAAGACTCTAGGAAGACTTCCTGGAAGACCCCTAGAAGACTTCCTGGAAGACCCCTAGAAGACTTTCTGGAAGTCTTCCAGAAGTCTTCTATAAGTCTTCCAGAAATCTCTCATGAAGATGTTATTTATCATTTTTGTAATTTTTTTGTTTATGGTATATTTAATGATTATTATGTGTATCTTTTTAATTATGAATTATGTTGTCAATTTGAAAAAATGTTAATGGTCTTTTAAATATTTTAACCATACTACCAAAACCATAAAAAAAATTAAATTTAATCAAATTTATTACAAACTAAGAGAAAATACTTATCAAGAAAACTTAGTCAAATTCACCGAAGATCAAACAATACATATGTCTCACTAGAAAAAGTTAAGTTTTCTCTGAGAAGACTTCTGAAGAAGTCTTCCCGGAAGCGGGAAATGAAAATTTAAGTGAGAAACTTAAATTTTAAGTGAAAATTACAATTTTAAATTTCCTAAAAATTAAAAAGTATATCTTAAGATATAATAAGACACATTAAACCACCTAACTTGATATTGTTGAAGTTAATTTACACTTTTAAAATTTAGAAAATATACATTGAAGTTACTTAACAAATTTTACAAAAAAGAACATAAAAGACTTCCCTGTAAGTCTTCTCACGAAAGACTTCCATGTAAGTCTTCTCACGGAAGACTTCTTAGGAAGACTTCTTAAGAAGTCTTCCGTTTAGGTCATTTTTGCAATTGCAAATTTATGAAGGAAGACTTCTTAAGAAGTCTACTCTACATAAGACATCTTGAGAAGTCTTCCTTTGCAAATATTGGCTTAATTTGATTTTGAATTTTTTTCAAAAATTTCAGAGAAGACTTCTAAAGAAGTCTTCTAAGATAAAAATGTTAATTTTGCAATTGACTAAAATTTGTCAAAAATTTGACTTTTTATAGAATACTTCTAAAGAAGTCTTCTTACGTTCACATGAAGTCTTCTCACTGTCGCAAGAAGTCTTCTTGGGTTACTTTTGCAATTGACTATATTTGACTTTTCCAGAGAAGACTTCTTTAGAAGTCTTCTAACAGAAGACTTCTAGGGAAGTCTTCTCGGTTCTCCCTGTTTTTTTTGTTAACTAAGGAAAGGTAGAAGACTTCTAGGGAAGTCTTCTACAAAAAACACAGAAAAATTCAATTGCAAAACTAACCTATGCATTGACTAAGAAGACTTCTAGAGAAGTTTTCTTCACGAACAAATCTGAAAAAAAAAATTATTTCATATCTTGAATCCATCAGATGACTTGTTTTAATTTTTCTAAGCTCATAAAACTTCACCATGAATGCTACCAACTCATTAATGACCAAGAATCATGAGTTTTATGTCTATATGAACCTTACAAAGTTTGAAATCAAAATCTTGAATTTTTGGATGAATTTTGAGAGAAAATGAAAGAAATATGGTTTGTGTGAATAACAAATGAGAAAAGAAGAGAAATAAATCATTTTTTTGTGCATTAAGAGCTTCAAATTGGTTGTTCATGGTGGTTGATGTATTGATGACAATGATATTATTGTAAATACTTGATGAAGATGGGGATGATAGAGGAAAACACTCATTTTAAAAAAAAAAGGAAAAAAAAAGTAATGGCATTTTCGTGAATAACTCGAAAATCTAGGGTAAATAAGACAAATGAAAGTTCCAAAAAAATGGTGGGTTAGTTTTGCATTTAAGTTGAAATTTTGAGTCACTTTTGCAAAACACCCAATATTATATGTATTTATTTTCTTATTTATTATTTATTTAATTTTATATTTTATTATTAAAATATATAAATAGTATTTTAGTGGGATGTTTAAAAGAAGTGTATTCCAAACCACTAGTATTAGGTATTATTAAGTGTATTGGTATTACTTTTCCAAAACAATTTTAACCACTAATATATCAGAAATAATAATAATCTAATTAGATAAATAAAGAGAGTGATTTATATTAGGGACGATTGGTTGTAGTTTGATGTTTTTGACAGCCAAAATTTAGTGCGGAGCCATATATGCCAATCAATCAAATTTTCCTTTCTTTAAAATATGTACGACCAATAAATATTTAGAAAATTAAAAAAATAGTTGTAGAGAGCTTTATTTTCAGAGGAAAATTAGTGCTTTACAAAACTACAACAATAGAATTTAAGCAAATAAATCAACATTTTAAATTCTACAGCTAAAAACATAAAGTAACAGTTCATTTCAATCACCCTCTAGGAGCCATTTTTGACTCTTTATTACATAAGAGAGTACTTTGTGTTACTTGAATAGTTTTAAGTGGTTAAAAACCTATCTATTCTTCGAAATGTGTAAGTATAAACTTTTTTTCGTCATCCTTATATATCCAGTTAGTTTTTTTTTCACCATTACCCTTAACTAAACGTAGCCACAAAAGTTTCTAATTTCTTTTTAATTTCTTAAAGTTTTGAAACCTTGAAAATGTCAAAAGCAATAAAAATTTTTTTTTGCCTTTTGATTTCTTTTTTTTTTGTTACCTTTCTCATTGTGTGGCGCATCCTCTCCTCTCGAGTGAAAATCCACTCTGGTAGTCTTCCGTTTGATCCTAGGGATCAATTTTTTTTTTGACCAACAAGACCAGAACATCCCATCTCTGCTGCAATCTTCTTCTCCTTCTACCAATAACAAGCGGCCATTGACACCAGAGATGTGGCTAGCTCGAATCACTACAGCCATGCCTCGTCTCAAAGATCCACTCCTCGCTGATCTCCATTGATCCTTGACGCCACCGTCGTTTTGTTGCGTCTACTGATCGTGAGCAGGCCCGGCCCTGGAATATTTTGGGCCAGAAGCTCAAAAAAAAAAAATGTAGATTAAGTGCATTGAACCTTTGACCTCTAAAGATACATGCAAGCCATATATCAACAGAGCTATAAAAGATTTTATGAAAAATATGACCGAAAATTTACTTAACTTTCTAGGAGGCCGGAAGCACATGCTTCCATGGCTTTCCCTCAGGGCCGCTACTGATCGTGAGAGTGTTATTCAACTTTTAAATATTTACATCTTAGGTCCTTGTTCTTTTTCCTTCTTCTTAATTAAGCGCCAACGTTTGAAAACATGCATATTTCTCTTAAAATTTGACCCTAAACTTTTAGATTGTGAACTAAAAGCGCTTACAAATTATTTAAATTTACTTATTGTGTATTCCAACCTCTGTTAATGTAATTGAACACACATATACACAAAACATCTATATACATCCTAAAATGAATTAAATGAACTAAAATCAAGTGCTATAAATCATTAAAATCACTAGATATGAATAGCGCACATAATCATGTGTACGTTTATTGTCATATACACTATCTTTAACTTAAATTAATTTATTTATCTATTTTGGTATTTTAAGTAAGCAACCGTCAATCCACATATATATGTACAACGTAGCCACATGTTTTCATTCACCTTCGATCTACACGACAAAGGGTACACAAAATCAAATTGTACACAAAACGAAAATCTTTCTACATGAAAACATGTTCCTATATTGAAACAAATCAATGGGACGAAGTTTTTGGAAAATATTTCACTGGCACACGGAGTTATGCATTGAAACTACATTTGGAAGGTTTATATTCTATTGACATATCACACAATCAAAGAGCCTTGTGCACACATGATTAGTAATCTATTAAATACATCTAAAGGTGCTTGCATGTTTGACACATATACTGTCAAATGATATTTACATGTACGCATATGTTTTACTATCCATGAGGACTAATGTATATATGAAATGAAATAAAAAATTCTTTTGCATGCATGGTAAAACATGTACACCTTAGAATTGATGGGCTAGAGATTACACGACCTTCCAATAATAAAAGTATGGAGAAACTTATGTGGACATAGCACATGGACAATGTCTCTTGATATTTGGTCAATGGTCAAATGTACAATATATATATTATATTTTAATTTAATGATATTTTGCATATCTCAATCATAGTCTTATATTTTTAAAAACAAAGTTGTGTACATCCGTAAGTGTGATCGTGGATACATGCTGTAAAGTTGTGCATATTCTTAGTGTACATTAAAATTGGTGGTATATATGTGTACAACAAATATGGTAGCATACATGTATACAAAGGGCTGGCTCAATATCTTTAGGGCCCATGGGCAAAAAAAAATTTAGACCCAGCTTATTATTAATTTTTAGTATGAATATTTTAAAAAAATAACTAATTGACTTGTTTTTAATTGAGTTTCAACCAAATACTTTATATTATTACATTTTATAAACTTATATAAATTTAAAAGTTATATAATATATGTTAATTGAAAGCAAAAAAAAATTGGAGGGGCATTGGGTGGTCGCACTGACCGCCCTCTTTGTTAAGTCGACACTAAATGTACAACATTGGAAAATTAGGTAAAGTTCATTCAAAAATGAAGTGGTTGGTGACTATGAAAATTCGTAGTTCCTATCATCATACCAAGTATTATGAAATTAATTCTCAAGTTGATTGTAAAGAGGAATTTAACTTAATAACAAAATAAAACTTTGATCAGAGTGCTTTAAATTTTCCTACACCAACATGAGACAAATATCTTAAGTAGCTTCAATTGTATTATAGTTTGATGTTCGGTAAATGAGGCGAAATGAGGTGGATTAGGCTAGTTTTACAGTCATAATGCTAATTTTACTCGGATTACAATCGGTTTTCTTATGTCGAGAATGAATACACAAAGATTAATAGTTTGTTTGAAAATAATTGTCGTTAACTACACCATTGGAACTTTAACATAACAAATTTACTTTTATTGTAAACGGTAGTTCAATGATATATCATTATTATAATAGTTTTAGCATTTTAATTTAGTTCATTTGTGTTATTTTATGATGCATTTAGGTGTTTTTGCATATATGTGTGTGTTCAATTTCCATTAACAAGATGTTGGTGGATGCACAATTCAAAAGTCTAGAGCAAAATTATAGAGAAGTCTGCACATTTTAAGACTTTAGACCAAACTATAAAGAAGCAAGAAATTTGAGGGCCATAGATGCAATTATCAGAAACTTGGCCATTGTTGTTGAGCTTAGAGCAGAACATAACGACGGAAAACGAGCTGTCATGGATTCAGTTTGACTGTGGCTTCCGACGATCACATAAGAGAAGCATAACATGGCGGTGAGATTGCAGAGATTGTGACGGATTTGAGATGAGATCGAGTTGATGAAATCGAGGATTTGATGGCTGCAAATGAGTTGCGGCGTAGACAAAGTCGACAGAGATGCCATGGGGGGTGAAGACGACGACAAAGACAATGACAACATGAAAGAAGAAGACTTGCATCATAGACAAAATTAAGATGTAATTTCATCGTCAACTATCACAATTCTTACCACGAAAACCTAAATGTTTTGTAGATGTACAACACCTCGTTCTTTTTTTTAACAATTCTTTAAATTATTTTATTTGGAAATTACCCAACAAATCGAGTTAAAAGAAACAAATTAAAGCATCAAAATCTTGTAAAAAAATTTTTTTGGACAAAAAAATGAGATTAAAAATGATAAAAATAGATAAGAGAATTGAGCCCACTAATTACAATATAATTTTGTTTTAAACAATAGTACTCAACCAAAAAAATGATGGAGTTAAAGAAAGTGTATTAAATTATTAATAGAAGAAAGCATAGTTAATGAGATAAAGAGAAAATTACATTGTTGACACTTTTTGTCTTTTCAATTACACATAAGACACATATCATTTGAGAGACAATTTTTTTTAATTGTTTGTCTTTCTTACCATTTACCTACATCTGATGTCTTTATTTTTTTTCTAGCTTCTTCTTTTCACTGTTGTTGTGTTCTGGAATTTTCGTTCGATAAAACAAATCCTAAACAGAAAATTCGAGATTAAATCAAGAGGAAGTTGATAAATGGAGACGAAATCAAAAGGATTTGAGAGTTCGAGACAAACTGAGGCTGGATTGAGTTCGTTGATTGTCTCTGGAGTACTCAAACATGAAACTTGAAAATTGCTTTACATACCCGCAGATCAAAGTGCTACCTCTCTCTAGACCTCAACCCCAACTCTCCTATACACACCGCCCATAACAACAATCTCCACATCTAAACCTTTAGCAGCTACATCCACACTTCACTTTTTGCTGATAAACACATCTACATGTCCACTGTCCACAACAACACTATCCACTCCTCGCAAGTCCCAGATAACCACATCCACACACGCTCTCTCCACAATACCCAAACAATACGCACATAGTGATCATGCTCCTCACATGTCTTGACATATACAAAATAGTGGAAAATATTTCGTAATAGAATAGTAAAAATTAAAATAATGAAAAAGTATCTCACATGTCTCAAATGGAGGTGGAAGAGATTGTAAGAGTATTTTTTTCTCATAATGTTGTGTTCACATACAAAAAATATCTTAAATGTCAAATGTGTCTTACTGTGTAAGAGAAAGTCAAAATGTATTCTTTTATGTAATGCACTGTAAGATAAATGTGACATACACTACAAGAAAATGAGAAATTTCCAACGGACAAATTCGTTGGAAAATGTTCAGAAACGGTTTGTTCTGATGGGTTTCCGACGGATTCGGCCGTCAATTCTATTTCGTCGAAAATTTTCAGCTAATCAGAAAACTGTTAGAAATTTCCAACCGTTTTTGATGGATTTTTTGGTTGAAAATTTCTGACGGGAAATTTATCCGTCAAAAACTTATGAAAAATGTATATGTCAGAATTTTTTGACGGAATGAGTTCGTCAAAAATAACTGGCCAATTCGTCCGTCAAAATAATATGACAGTTATGTTTGTTGGAATTTAAATTTTTTACAAATAAAATTCAAAATCGTCAAATTTAATAATTTCAATAATTAAAACTTAAAAATTAAAGATAAACTTATAAATTAAAATATGAATCTTAATTAAGATTGCAAATTGTTATAATTAAACATTTAGGACAACATAATTAAAAATTTTAAGTTATTACAAAGAAAAACATTCAAAATACATAATAGTTGAAAATATTTACTGGTCGCGCTGGAAATCGAACTCGGAAACTGAGAATTGTTCCTTCATATCCCGTCGTTTTGTCTGCTCTTCAATGCACTCTGTCTTTAGCTGCTCCATCTCCTGAACGAGACATGGGGTAAAAGAGATTGATTGACTCGATGAGATCACATCCGAGCGAGGGCCTAAACCATAGCAATTAAAAATGTTTTTAAAAACAATTAAAACCTGTAACATAGATAACACAAAAATATATACATATATATTAAAAACTTTTTAAAAACAGTTAAAATTATAACAGATATATCACAAAAATATATGCATATATATTAAGAATGTTTTAAAATATATACATATATATTAAAAAAAATTAAAAAACATTTAAAAATTATAACAGAGATATCACAAAAATATATGCATATATATTAAAAACGTTTTTAAGAACAATTAAAAACTATAACAGGGATATCACAAAAAATATATACAAATACATTAAAAACCTTTTAAAATATATATACATATATATTAAAAACGTTTTAAAAAAACTATAACATAGATAGCAAAACAATATATACATATATATTAAAATAGTTTTTAAATATATAAATATATTTTGAAAACGTTTTTAAAAAAATAAAAATAAAAACTATACGAGAACAAAACAATCAAAAACATTTTTACAAATAAAAAAATCACATGCATATACAAATCTTGCAAAACGTTTATCATAAATCTAATTCTATAGATCTAAATATAAACATCAATGCCAATATCTTTAATTACAAAACCTAAACTAAAAAGAGAAAGAATTTGCATATCGGGAAAGAGGGTGCTGGCTGGAACGGTTGGGATGACGGAGATGGCCGGAGTACTCGACGGAGAGAGAAAGATGACCGGAGAATCAATCTTTAATCTACGGAGAGAGATATTGGGGAGATGAGCCGTTCTTGGTAAAGGTACTAGAGGGGAAGGGAGACATTAGGGTAAATGGCTGTATGTTTATACAAAAATTTTGATAAATAATTCGGTCAGAAATTTCTGACCGACTAGTGTTTGCCGGAAGTTTCTGAACGAAGAGGGTTGTCGAAAATTTCCAACGGATTTTTAATACTATAATTCAAAATTATTGCTGTTCGAAAATCGTTGGAAAATTTTGATTTTTTTCCGAACGATTTTATACCGTCATAAATTTTTGACCAACCACAATATCTCTTGGAAAGTCATTAGAAATTTTTAACAAAAAAAAGTTAGTCGGAATGTCAGTTAATTCTGTCCTTTTTTTCTTGTAGTGATAAGAAATAATATTTTCGATAAAAAAGTATTGAATATAGTACAATAGTGGATGTCGCCGAGGTAGAGGAGAGGACCACGCATCTTTCTTTCTTTAAATTGTTTATATAGTCAGATTTAAAATTCTATTAATCGTACATTGGTATCATATTATTTGCGTTAAACACGCCCAATGATATGCTTTTTCGTATAAAAAACTTTTCTGACGACGTCATGATAAGATGCCGGCAAAACTGTTATTTCTTTGTTTTATAACGTCCAATTAAAACGTATTATGATGGATACCATAATTTTAATTCTCTAACACTACTATATCAATAAAAATTTATGATCGATGAACCAAATAGTCTCAACTCTCAAGAATTTTATCTTAGAAATACAGTTTTAACTCGTCACACATTTTCTCAACAAGTTTAACAAATATTGTACTACTTAACATTGAGTTTTTACTTTAAAATAAAACATTGAGTTTATCTAATTTTCAAAATAGAAATTTATATTTAAGTTGTTATTTTACCTTTTAAAATGATAAACTGTTAATTTATTTTTATTTTAGAAATGAAACAATGTTTGTTTTTTATCGCTGTAAAATTTTCTATAAATATTAAAATAAACACAGCGAATATGTTTCAATAGCTGATAAAAATAAATTCTTGTAATAAAACAAAAATCACATATTTTTTACATAAATTCCTTCAAAATTGTATATAGAAAGATAAGGTTATGATTATACATAAATCTAGAGTAAATGTACAAATATATAGCAAAAATCTAGCAAAATATTATTTGTCCAAAAAATATAAAATCTAGCAAAATTTAATTGTGTAAAAAACACATATATATATATATATGTGTGTGTGTGTGTGAGAGAGTGAGACCCAAAAAAGCATATTATAAGAACTGCGTAGGGAGACATTAGGTGTATTACGCAGGCAATAACCTCCCCTCATTGGCGCCTGGGTTTGGCAACTAGGAAGGGTAAGCTCGTAAATCCCATCCGACGAATATGATTGGTAGTGGAAAGGGTGAGATCGTCATTTCACGAATCCTCACGAATAAAATTCAATTGTTTAATTCCAATCGTCTCTATGTGCTCAAATTCTATAAACTCGTCGCCGTTGCGTGCAACTCCAAAACGTCTCTAAGTCCATCTTCAAACCAATCCTTAAAAACTTTCATAACTATAAACTCGAGAGTTTGAGAAGTTCTTGTCTGAGGAGACGTAGTTGCTTCGGAGCTTGACGAAAAGGATTAGAAGGTAATTCAGATTCTGTCTTTTTTACTGTTTATGTTTGTTTTTTGTTTTTTTAACTTTGTATAGTTTAGTTTGAATGCTTCTGTAATAGAGTCAAGTCTTGGTTCGAAGTTTTCTTTTATAGATTCTAAAAGATTGCTACAGATTACGAAGATGAACCTTTCAAAAAAAACTATGAGACGTGCGTCTTAATCCTTAGATCTCTTTCTTGGTCGTCTCCAAGATTTTTTTTTTTTTTATCATTTTCTGGATTCGAATCTTTATTGATTATATATGTTTTGTTTAATCTATATAGCAATCGAAGTTTGAATAGATCAACAAGGATGAAATTGTTTTTTTTTTTGCATGATTATTAAAAAAAAGTTAAGTAAATCTACATAAAGGCTCACGAGATGTGAAGGCAAAAATAAATAAATAAAAGCTCACGAGATTTCTAAATAATTAATTATTTTCAGGGGTTCAATGAATGTTTCTAAGTTATGAGAGAATATTCGTTAGATACCCAATTAGAGGTCACAATTCATATTAAGGTAACTAATCTGAAAAATTAAAGCACAATAATTAAAGTATTAATTAAAAAAATTAAAGAGAATTCACTTCAAATAGTCTTCTTGAGAGTATGTGTTAAAAAAAAGTCTTCAAGAGAATTTATGGAGACACATACATTACAATCATATGATCTGTCACTAGCTACGACACGTTTTAGAGATTCACCTTGCGTAACGCCAAGAGTTGTATGAAGATTATTATTCCAGAAAAAAATAGTATAATTCCATATGAAAATGGAATCTTCTCCTTGAGATTTTGCTGAACTTATATATATATTTTTTTTTATTGCAGGTCAAAGTTTGGAGATACCTCAAAGATGGGTTCTGTAATGCAATCTGAGGCAGAGATGGAGAAGAAACCAGTGGGGATTCGATTCTTGGAACGGATCAAAGGGTCAAAGCTCTCTTACAACGCATATCAAGTCATAGTCTTGATCGTCACGTTTCTCTCTTACGCTAGCTATCACGCCGCTAGAAAAACAACAAGCATTGTGAAAAGCGCGCTTGATCCTCAGTCTCCAGACACAGGCCTGAACTCACTCCTTCTCAGATTCACTTCGTTTAGATCATCAGGACAAGAACAACAACAACAACAAGATGGTGGTTGGGCTCCTTTCAACGGACCAAACGGAACGGTTCTCCTCGGCGAGATCGACGTTGCGTTTCTTGCTGTTTACGCTTTTGGTATGTACTTCGCTGGACACTTGGGAGACAGGATGAATCTGAGAATCTTCTTGACGGTTGGTATGGTCGGAACCGGTTTGTTTACGTCTCTGTTCGGTGTTGGTTACTGGGCGAATGTTCATAGCTTTTACTATTTCTTGATCATGCAAATGCTCGCTGGTCTGTTTCAATCCTCTGGCTGGCCTTCTGTTGTTGCCGTGGTCGGAAACTGGTTTAACAAGAAGAAGAGAGGTTTGATCATGGGGATATGGAACGCACACACTTCTGTCGGGAACATCACTGGCTCCTTGATCGCTGCTGCCATGTTGAGATATGGTTGGGGATGGTCTTTCCGGTTCCTGGTGTGGGTATTGCGTTGATTGGGTTGGTGAACTTCGCTTTCTTGCCTGTGAATCCCGAGATGGTTGGAGCAGAGCGAGACGAGGATGTTGATTCATCGAGTGAGAAGATTGGTGACTCTGTAAGTGTCCCCTTGCTCTTGAGCTCGTCCGATTCAGAAACTGATGACAAGAAACGACCCGTTGGATTCATCGAAGCGTGGAAGATCCCTGGAGTTGCTCCTTTTGCTCTTTGTCTCTTCTTTGCTAAGTTGGTTGCGTACACTTTCCTCTACTGGCTTCCTTTCTACGTTAGCCACACAGGTATGTAACAACGTGACAACATAAACCATTATATTATTTGTGTTTAGGCCGTGTAGCTGATTACAAATGTTGTGTTATGATTTGCAGCGATCGAAGGAGAGTATTTATCAGACGAGACAGCGGGAAACCTTTCGACCATGTTCGATGTAGGAGGTGTGGTCGGAGGAATCATGGCAGGTTACATTTCAGACAGGATAGGAGCAAGAGCGATTACAGCTGCGAGTTTCATGTACTGTTCGATCCCAGCTCTGTTCTTCTACAGGAGCTACGGACATGTGTCCTTACTAGCCAACGCGTCTCTCATGTTCATAACCGGAATGTTGGTTAATGGACCTTACGCTTTGATCACAACCGCTGTTTCAGCTGATCTGGGGACGCATAGCTCGTTGAAAGGAAACTCTAGAGCTTTGGCTACGGTTACGGCTATAATCGACGGAACCGGGTCCGTTGGAGCGGCGGTAGGGCCGTTGCTAACGGGTTACATATCGTCTAGGAGTAGCTGGACGGCGGTGTTCACAATGTTGATGGTAGCTGCGTTTGTGGCTGGACTGTTGTTGACGAGGCTTGTGATGGCCGAAGTAGCGGCTAAGATAGCTGAGTCGAGGCCGTCGGAATCAGAGTGTAGAGCTCCTGTGGACCATCAAGGTCCTGTGCTAGACGTGTGAGCAAGCTTTGATCGCCATTTTTAGTTGTATTATTATAGAGGAAAGATTCGGGACCAGAGTTTTAGGTCAAGATTTGGTCTGTGGGGGAAAATTTGTAAACATGTAAGCTGTATTGTGAATGTACATAAATTAAATGTAATACCGATCCTTTTTGGATAAATGTTAAATTTTAGACTCTTTTTATTACTGAATACAAAGATATAATCAGAATACCAAAACCCCAAACAAAGGATTTGTTGGGAATGCAAACAAAATCTCACATTAGAAGTTTAGACATATTCAATTTTGATTAGTACATAAACCTTTTGAAAAAGAGCTAAAAACCAAATCTATGTGGACTTGCCTCTTAAGCTCAAAGTGAACGATATCATATTAATCGTTCGCGAAAGAATTGGACACGGACTTGGAATAAGTTCAACAATTGGTATTAGAGTCAGGATGACGAATATTTGCAAGATCAAAATACCCTTCAAGTTCGAAGTGCTCCACCTTCGATGTGAAGGGGAGGTATGTGGCAGAGACTAGTCAAAGATTCTGAGAGCTTCAGTTGTAGGAGGAGCATACTCAAGGTAAGTTCCCGATTAAAGGTGCATGATACTTGTATCGAAAGTCTCTCCCTAACAACGATACAAAGATTAATTGGATATTCCTAATGGTGGTGCAAGGATTAGGTAGTGAATGTCATAATGGTGCATCAATGATTAGGTGAATAAATCATAATGGTGTAACAATGATTAGGTGAATAGTCATGTTGGTGATTACGGTGGTACACTATGTGTGGTACTTGGTTTGTGTGGTACTTGGTTTGAGAAGAGGTTTATTGTGAATGCGAACAAAATTTCAGATTAGAAGTTTAGACAAATAATATATAATATATAAAAGAATGCCCAATTCTGATTAGTACGAGACCTTTTGGAAAGGAGTCCAAAACCAAATTCATGTAGACTTGCCTCTTAAACTCAAAATGGACAATATCAGAATAATCGTTCGCGAAAGAGTTGGACATAGATTTGGAATAAACCCAACATAATGTTACCACATAAAACTAGAACATAACCAAACAGACATAAAACACCACTTCAACAAATTTAGGAGATCTATGTTTTAAAAAAAAAACAAATTTAGGAGATCTCCAAGAAGAAAAATCGATTCCAAATTCCTAGGGAACGTTTGAATCCTCATTGTTGTTCCCACAAATATTGTCACAATTGAAAATTAGCAACTACAAAAAATGATACATTTATTATAATGATTTAATGTGTTTTTTCAAACATGTGTAAAAACATAATTTTTTTTTATCTTTTGTGAAAAAGAAATAATAGTAAAATATGTGAACATTTTTTTTTGACAAAAATAGGTGAACACTTCAACTGCTAAACAAACAAGTGGAATTCATGTAGGCACACATTTTAAATGAATTAAAGCATTAATGATACATTGTGTGGGCAAAATTACCATATGCTTTAGTCCTAGTCATGGTATTGGTAATTTGGTATAATGGATTGAGTGTCAGCCCTCTTTCTATAATATAGACTATATAGTTAAACATAAAATATATTAACTCTTGTAAAAATCTATGGCTAAGAGATTAAGGACCACAAGCTTCTGATTTCAAAATTTATGATCGTGGATTCGTGGTCCAAAACCACTCCATTTGATTACAGATCCGTTTAATAATAGCATAAAATATATTAGGCTATCTAGTATCTAGTGTCCTCTGGCTACGTATGGACCACACTTTTTTCACAACACCACTAAATGCACACACACGGAGTAACTGATACGCTATAGTTTATACTAGTTTATAATTAATCAAATTTGAATATGGAATCCCAAGTAGAAGCTGCTTAATTATTGATTACAGTGACCTAAGAATTCTCTCGATTGAAAATGAATATACTATTTTAAAATAACTTCTATCTTCATTTTTGTCGACGAATATATATAGAAGATAGAAAAAAACTTTACTTTGAACAATACTCTTTCCGTAACCTTCAGATGCTAATTGTAGTAGTTGTGGATACTAATATCCGCATTATGTATTTGTTAGTGATTATATGTGAAAAACTTAAAGAAGAAAAATTTATGTGGAAACAATATTTTCGGAACACAAACTATGTAATCAGATTCAAATGGACTAAAATAAACTTTTATATATAACGAGATTGAAACACTAAAAGATTACAAAGATCGTTAGGATACAAAAAGAAATTAACTAAAGTCGATCAACAAAAGGTGAAGTTGAGGTCGATATTAGAGGTGAAAGCTGCTAGGTTCAGAATGTCCCATCCTCTCTCCCTCGTCTTTTTTTTTTAATTATTCTCATTAGTTAGTTGTTAGTGGAAATCTTGGAATCGCTCTTGTCTCAGTCCAGCTTGACGACCTACTCCTAATCGAGTTCGTTATTGGGATCACTCTCTCCTTATCTCGATCAATTGGACCTTTCTGTAGTGCGATTATTGGGACTAACAATTGTCCCCTATCTTTTTTATTGATGGCACATATTTGAAAGGGTGAATATTCGCGCCGATCTCTTCCAAATAATCTACTTGACCTTTTGGGAACCTCAAATGGTGTCATGGATGACTTAGAAACATTGGTCAATTCTCGCTGAACCGTGTCACTTTTGACGCTCAAATTTGATGTGACATGATTGCCACTTGCTCATCGTGTGTCCCAGATTAATCGTTCATGAGGGAAATCATTATTACATCTTTTTTCAAGAATTGTTCCTTAGTTGTTTGCGTTGATCTTTATAAACCGCTTCTTAACTCTTTTTTTTTAATATTTCCTTCATCCTTCATCACCTCCTCTTTTACTCTTAGAGCTTTGAGATTTCTTCTTCTTTCAATTTAAATCCAATGGCCGGAGAGAAGTTATGTCCCCACCTCAGGTCCATTGTCGAAAGCATGCATCTTGACGATCTCTATGATCATTAGAGAGCTGATTATGATGTCGAGACACCACTTTTGATCGATGGGGGAGAACCTTGAAAACATGAGGCATGGGTAATGCAGGGCTTATACGATGTACTTGGTCGCACGGTCGTGGATGGAGTTCCAAAACGAGAGAACCGATGAAGGGAGAAATTTTTGTGTTTAAGGTCAATTGTGCACCGGTCGGGGATCTTGGTTTTGACAGGATCCCTCGGGAATGGGTTGAAGATATTGGTAAAACTGATTTTCCTTTTCCCCCTTTTTATGTATCTCGTGTTTTAGTTGTATAATGTCTTCATTCTTTCTTTCGCCAGCTCCTTTTGGAAGTTCGCCGATGACGGGTGAGATCGGGACATGATCGAGGTTCTACGATGAGGTCATCCTCGATGGCTCGCCTTCAAACGAGTGCCAGTAACGCTGGTCGGAACGACGCCCTCACGACTGATGGAGTTAATATTGCCACTAGCTGCCTGAGGCATATGCGTTTCTTCTCTTAGAACTCCGGTCAGAATATCACTAACATCACTAGAAAAGATCCTATTCGATCCTCCTACACCGCCTCTGCTGTGGATTCCTTTTGGACTCATGCAAGCTCGATCTTCTTCTGGTGGACATGGTTTGTACAAAATTATGGAGAGTGAAAAGAAAAAGGGGATAACGAACAAAAGGTTTGACCCTCGAATATATAAGCAAGAACTAAGGTTTTCAAGAAATATTTCCAACAAGAATAATGCTCAAATCAATGGGGAATAATGTCCACATAGATTTGGATAGATATCCTCACGAGAAAAGGGGGATACAAAGCTCATAAAGAACACCATATTTAAAAAAAGCTGCAAGCTCATCTAAAGACCGGGGGAAAATTTTTGGACCCGGATCCCAAATCCACTTCAAGTTCGCGTAAAGACAATAGAAGCCTGTTATCGGCTTCGAGCCAATCAGATATGGAGATCGATCTCGAGAAGTCGGTCTTAATCTAAATAGACCTAGAGGTCGATGACCATCGGATCTAGAGGTCGATGAGCATCGGCATCCAATGAAGATGATAAAACTTGGTCAAGAGGATTATACTTTATGGGTTCGCGATATTCACGGCAAACACTTAGTCCCCAATATTTGATCGCAAGGCCAAGAGAAGAAATAGATATCAGAAAACAACATGAGCGAATATAAAAAGAGGAGGAGAACGGGAGATGACGACCATGGATGATTGCATACACACACATTCAAATCGTCCTCGAGCTCTCGACCTCCATTACTTTGACCTCGCTAGTTACCTTGTCTTAGTTTAATCTTGTTTTGATTGTCATTCATATACCTTGTAAACCCTTAAACATCAATATGTAAATCCATTTTCGTCAACTTAAGTCTAATTACATTGCTATGTACTAAGTACATTGTTGCCAAAAAGTTCCTTTTCCCTAATTTACAAATACAAACAATATCAAATTCTTAGTGTGGGTTAAGGATCCACATTTATCTAATTTTTTATATCTAAATTTTTTTAGTTTAATTTTGTAAATTATAATATATTATCGTTGATTTGATATTTATTTTTATAATATTTTTATAAATTAACGTATACTATAAAAATATAGGAATTTTTGTTATTTAGTGTGTATATTTAATTTTATAATTTAAAATTAATTGATAGATTAAGTTTTTAAATATATTTATTATTTAATAATTCTATAATATCCATATAATATTTTAAATTTTATTTTCTATATAGAGGTCAAATTAATAATAATAATAATGCATAATAATAATTTAGTAAAAATGGTAAAGTATTTATTTTTTAGATATTTATAGATTTTTGATATTTAAAAACTGTATATCATATTTCTGTTAAATTTTTATTATATTTCATTCTTAGAAAAACTGTACGAATATCTTTTTAGCTTTTTTAATCTGCTATTTTATTTTATAAATATTAAATATTTATATAGATTAGTAGAATAATTTAATTTTTTTTTTGGAAACTTAGAATAATTAAATTGTTAGTCGATATATTATGATGCATAGTTAATATACATTTTTAAATTTGTAGTACCAAATCTCCAAGTTGGCAAGTTGTTGTTGTGTTTCAATAGTATAGATGAGTGTCAAATCAATGATTTTTATGAGATTTTTCCATTTGTTTTACGTTGTCAAAGATAAAAAATATTATTCAATTTTCTGTTTCAATTTTTATTATAAAATTATCCAAATACTCTCTATTTACATTTTCTTATTAGTTTCCAATTTTTTTGAGGAAATTTTATTTCTATTTTGTTGAGAAAAATCGATTTCCATTTTTCATTTTTTTGCTAAAGTATTGTTTCATATATTAAAAAAGGTATTACAAGATCCGATTGCATTGCGTCAAAAAAGCCATTTAGAGAATTGAGCAAAACCCTATTGCTGGTTCTTCTTGTAAATGTAAAGGTAAATTGAGTAAACTTATTTTTCATTGCAAATTTCTTTTTAAATATCTTGATATTCAGATAAGTTGGTAGAATAATTAAATCGTTGGTCGTTATATTATCATGAATAGTTAAAATAAATGTTTAATTTATTAATACCAAATGTCTAGGTTGTTGTTCTGTTTCAATAGTATAGATGAGTGTCATATCTGATGATTTTTATGAAATTTTTCCATTTGTTTTAAGTTGTCAAAGGAAAAATCTTTTATTCTATTTTCTGTTTAAATTTTTGATTACAAAATTATCCAAATGCTCTCTATTTACATTATCGAATTGCTTTCCACTTTTTTGAGGAAATTATATTTCCATTTTCTTGAGAAAAATCGATTTCCATTTTTCATTTTTTTGGTAAAGTATTGTTTCATATATTAAAAAGGTATTACAAGATCAGATTGCATGCATCAAAAAACCATTTAGGCAAATGAGCAAAACCCTAATGCACGTTCTTCACGTAAATGTAAAGGTACATTGAACAAACTTATTTTCATTGCAAACATTATCTATATTTCCATTTTTCATCTTAATATGCTTTCTATCTTTATGAACTTTTTCGACGACTAAACAATTTTACTGATATCCAAAAAAGTTTACAAAGTCGTTGCAAATTATTATATAAGCAGAATTTCTATTTCCTAATTAACTAGAGTGTGAGAAAAAAAAAAGTAAAATACATAAAACTTCCAAAAGTACGTGTTTATAGGTAACGTAACTAAAGTGTACGTGTGCACGAAAAGGCATATATTAGTTTCATAGTAACCGTTGCAACCCACAAGTTTCTTTATTCCACATTGTAAAATCCGACGCAGAGAGAAACAAATAAAACTCATTGATGTGATTACGAATAATGAAAAGAATGGAGAAGCAGCCAAAGGCGATAAACTCAGTCTTGGAGAAGAAACTTGAAGAACTCGAGTATCTACGTGAATCACTCACTTTTAACGAAGATGATCCCAGTGTTTACCGGGACATCGAACTACGAGTCATCTTCGCGAAGACCCTTTTAGCGGCTGAGATATCGTCGCGACCAGATATAGAAGGAGAAGAAGTCAGTGAAGAGAGGCTGAAACTCGCTTGCATGGCCAAGAGGTTAAACGAACTCGACGAGGCTTTTAAAACAATTCGTTCCTTTGGTCCTGATGATGATGAGAGTTTGGATACTAATAATGATGGTGAAGCCGGTTCGGTTTACTCGTGGGTAAATTCTTGTCAGGACGAACTTGGTAAGGCAGAGGAAGAGAAGAAAGGAGACGTGGACGCTGAGCAGTGGCCATTATTGTCTCAAGACGCTTCATCGGAGGAGAAGGAAGAGGTTATGTTTCCGGTGGTGGCGGTTAAGGAAGAGGTGGTGGTTAGAGAAGTGAAAGAGAAGAGTCGGTTTGGTTTTAGGGATTTGGTCTGTGTCGGTTTAATGGGTGTGATTATAACCTTATTATTAGGGTATATCGGTGATGTCACGGAGGAGGATCTTTCTCTTACCCCTACCTAGGTGGTTGTTTTATTCTGATTTTAGTTTCATTATTTTCAGTTTGCTACTCATATGAATGAATTCATTAGATGGTTGTAGTTTTTCATTGTTACCAAGTGCAATTATTTGTAAAGAACTTTAAATATAACGTTAGAGCAAATGCGTCTTATTCCACCGTATCTTTAAATATATGGTTTAACAATGATGTTAAAAAGAGATAAATAAATCAGTAATAAATAAAAACGATCACATACACATCATATAATCTTCGGTAATAGAACATGCAAATTCTCCTCACAAACCTGTCTTAAACGGCACGCCAGTGGAAGGCAACCATGAACCTCCTGCAATGAGGCTTCCCACAGTAAACCGGGAAGCAACCGCAGCACTGTTTATGGCATGGAATCCTTTCCACCGTACCCTCCGCCTTGTCGAAGAGCCCGGTCCAAAATTTTTATACTCTCCATAGAAAACTGTACTGAGAGCAAAGTTGGATCCTCTCAACCAAGGAGACCATCCCAAGGGACTAACCAAGTTATCTATATAAGTCTTCATGATCGTGACACGCGAATAGGCTTGCCACGGTCGACCTAAATAGGTCTTGTAAGATCTAATAAAAGGCCTCAAATCAGAAGCCGCGATTATCCTTGAACTATGGATGGTAATCCCTGTGTTCTGAAAAGGGTCACCGCGACCCTGGGCAGTGATAATGTTAGCTTGGCCTCGACGAGGACGTCTGACTAGAATCATACAGTTTTGAAACACAACCGCTGCATTCCCGAAGATGAAATCTATGGTGCCTGAGATGTAACATTCTCTAAAGAACTGACGTTGTGAGTGAATGTAGAGAGTGTCTTGGAAGCCATGGATACCGACACGGTAGAAAACAGAGAGGTCAGAGGATGATCGAACCGCCACAGCTTGGCCGCCTAACAGCCCTGCCGTATTGATGAATGTCATGTCCTTTGCTACAAACCTTTGGCCTCCAAACCCTTCAAATTCAATAAGAGTTAGACATATATATAACTTGTTTAGTGTCTTATATTAGGATAAAACATCCCACGTCGGGAATTTCAATGAAACATTAAATGATATATATAAAATGTTGGTCTAATCCAATTATAACTAATTAATTTTTAGTTGAAAGCCGATAATAAGTCTGAATATAAAGTCGGATTGAGCCAAAATGTTAAAATAATTACCGGCTGTTGCTGAGTTATAGGTTGTATAGCCGTTCTTGACGCTTCGACCGCTGGTGATGATTGTTTTTCTTGCGCCGTCGCCAACGAGCATTATGTTGTGGTTATCGTTGCCAACTTCGATGTTCTCTCTGTAAACACCTTTCTTCACATATATTATAAATCTTGACTTGATTCTCCGCCTTGCTGCGTAGTTTATTGCAGTTTGAATCGACCGGAAATGGCCATACCTACCTTGTGACACAACTATATGGGGTCTAGATTTGGCTAAAGAGGCTGACACGAGTAATCGCCTCTCGTGTCTTGACACCCAGCTTGGGAAGTATTCTTCATGGTTAGCTGGACAAAGCAAACATATAGAAATATGACCGTGTTAGATATAGTCACGTTATTATTCAACTGTATTCGCATATAATCACTTAACATGAAAAATATAAGAAAGAGTCTTAATTATTACACACGATTAATCTGATTACGATAAACGTAATTAACACTTTTATTTTTATACCTTCTATTGCATCAAGTTAACTAAGAGAAAATTATAATCCGAAGCAAAAAAAAAATGTTGAACAAATCATCATATTGGTATATGAGGAATCTGATTAACCACTCAAAGTAATTATAATACTAATAAAACTGAACGTACCAGTTGTATGATTATGTTGCTTCATGAGAACTCCATTGACGGCCAAGCAGTTTCCAATCAAATCCGACAAGTTCTTGTTGGAGATCGCAGGTATGACAAAGTCCGAGACGTTAAGATCCTCCGAGCCAGACCGGCATGTCTCAATGTTGGTCTGGGCTGTGCTGAGCCACGTCTGTGCGTCAAAGTTCGTACACTTCACATCACCGGAAGCCGCCGGGTTGAGTCCCTTGAGCGTCTGGTTCAGCTGAGCCACCATGTTTCCAAAGAGCTTTACGCAATCTGACCAAGCGGCTTTCCGTTGACTGTTGGTGCAGCTTGGACCGAACTTTACGGTCTGAGCGTGTGTGATGACGGCTTGGTCAAGTGCTACGTGGACCAGCATTTGTAGAAATTCAGACCGGAACCTTGGTGGTCGGTTGATGTTGTTGTGTGGGCTCCTTTGGAAGTAGTAGTTGCATGTCTCAACGTGTGGAGTCTTGTTGCACCACCATGTAATATCGCCGGAGATAGATCTGTTGTTGATCGGAGACGGTGTAGCTGCTGGACCGGGAGATGTCGGTGAGTTGGCTGGGGAACTCGTGGTGGGGGTTGGGGATGGTGCGTCGGTTTCTTGTGATGGTGCAATATTGTGATCCCATGGAGAAGGAGCATATGCTCCACCGGTGAAGCCACCGTCGTGTACGGCGGAGGAGAATGGTAGAAGAAGCAATGATGCCAAGAGGCAAATGTGGAAGATGCCTCTAAGCATTTTTTGAAGTTCTTGGGTATGAGATTGTATGGGGAATTGAGAAATCTCATGGTGTGATGTCTTAACTAATTAAAGGGATATTATTTTTGTATATTAAATTGATTAAATATTATTTTAGAATTATAATTTTGGAGTTTGTGTGTATGTAGTTTGCAAGTGATTGTTATTGGGGAGAACATGATGATGTGTGTTGTCTTTGCTTGGGATTGTTTACATATAATATAATGACTCAACCTATGATTATACATCATATAATATTGATCCCTCTGTAGAGATGCCTATAATTGATTCCACAAATATGTTAAAAATATTTAGAATAAAATGTAAATGAGTAAAGAGGAGGAAAAGTGACTTAAAAGGAAGAAGAAGAAGAAAATGTGTTTTTCCAATGTTAAAGTAACCTACCATGTGCTTTTAGCTCAGTTTCTACTCTTGTAGGTTCAAGCATACGCTAACTCTCTTAATATCTTTGTTTACATTATGTTACAATTATGATTATATAATACACATTTTTATATATGTTTAAATGCCAGTGAACGTTTAAATTTTGTGTTTGAACCTACAAGAATTTTACCTTTATGTTGAATATTAATTAGCATGTGAGTTTGGTTTTTCAGTTCCGTTGGATTTGTCTTTTTGCGTTTTTTTCTGAGATAAAGATATATAAAACTATTCAAATATTATGAAGTTTGGCTTGATTTTAACTTTTTTCCGATTCTGTTTATATATAATATTTATTATATTAACAATTTGTTAAAAATAGTTTAATTTTATTCCAGTTAGGTTGAAGTTTTTTAAAAATTTAGATAATTCTGATAAAAACATTGGATTGGATGATACATGTTCTTTGATAAATATCGGAGGTAATTCGAATTGATTATTGTAGAATATTGGATAATTCAAATAATATCATAAAATTCAAAAAACAAATTATAGTAATTTAATTTTATAGGTAACTTACTTTTCTTTGATAAACTAACAAAAAATTATGATTTATAAATAGTACGATATTTTAAAACAAAATATAGTTAATATTTTGAAGTATATAAATTATACTTTAGACATTTACTCATTCGGTTTTTGATTTGCCTTTCGTTCTTTGTCTTAGGGTAAAAAATGCCTAGGTCTACCAAACATTATCAAGAATGTGGCTTTTTTCTTTTTCAATGTCGTCACCAACTAGTGTCTTCATGTATTAAGGCTTGGAACTTACATTCATGGGGCCACAACAGAACCAAGTAGCATTTGAAGTGTATTTGCTCAAAGCCTCGAACTAAAAGTTAAATCAACTATGGAATATAACTGGACTGGTACGTTCTTTCATAAAATGTTTTATATAATTTGAAGAATTACAATAATGTAAAATGTCACCAACTTCAGAAAACTGAAAATTCTATTGATAACTTTTTGGGGGTACATATAATATGAAAGACTCTTACTTAGTACTTCATGAGGCCAAAGAAGTGTTCTCAGCTGAAACAGAGGATTCGGCCAAATACTCAGAACGAAGCTGCATAAGTAGTCTACCAAGATAGTTGAGCCCTTCTCCTTCGCGACCACCTCCCCAGAATAGATCGTGTGGTGAAGCCTCCACAAGCACCGATCCAGCGGTCGAGAGCAACATTGTTTTCAAGTGAGGATAAGTAGAGAACTTGCATTTCAGAGCCATGTACATTACTTCTATCTTCACATCTTCCCAGTCACTCCTAACCTATAACAAATCCCATAAAGAACAATCTTGAGAGATCAACAAACGAGTCAAAACTGTTCTATTGTTCAAACTGGACATACCAGTTCAGGTTGCTGTCTCTGCTTTAATCTGCCTATCAAAGCAGCCTCCTCTGGACTCCTCGCCGTACTTATTTTTTCAACGCAGTCATGTGCCAACGGATTTTCAACTCCAACAAACTTGTTCGCCTTAAAGGTTTTGTGGTAATGTGTTAAAGAGATTATGTTAAATAGAAAGAGCAAGATACCATTACATGGACTGTTGTGTGATACCTGATAGTAATGCTCCACACTGGACCATGTTCTGTAATCATCACTCTCCTCGCCATGGCATTCTGATTGGATGCGGAGAAAAATTTGAGAAGCTACCATAGAGGTCCCATGTTTTGTAGAAGAATATGATACTAGATTCAAACGGGTTAACACTAGGGTCAATCTCAAAAGTTGCATCCTCCGAAGGGATAACAGGTAAGAGATCTGGTATGGGCTGAAGAAAACCACTGACAAGCATATCGGGACCAACCTGTAATTTACAAAGGATTTAGACTAAACCCTCTGGACTAAGAGCCAGAAATCAGAAACATAAAACTAACCTGCTCGTAGCAAACATCCATTAGATTCAACGCTTGTGTCATCTCAACCATCCCAAGGTCACCAACAGGGGACGGTGCTTTACTACCACCGATAATTTTAGGGGCAATGAAAGCAACAACCTGAAAAATCAATTACAACAAGAGAAATACACTCTCAGAACCTTAAAAAATACCACGTTGTTTATACAAAATCTCGCAAGCTACAAGTCAAAACTGAGGAAACAACCACCTTCGATGTATCCACCTTTCTAGTGTAAAAATATTCCATAAAGGTGATTCTTACTAGAGTCCAGAGTTATACATACATTTCCCAATATAGCATGATACAACTACAAACAAAGTATGGAAAATACCTTGTGGATGACACCTGATGATATAGCAGATGCAGCTAATGTTCCCCCACACTCCCAAAGAATAGAGAGATATCCACGGAGATGGAAATATTCCATAACTTCTCTCGGGTTCAACATGTCAAACTCCACAACTTCAACACCTTTAGACGCAAGAAACTTCTGGTAACTCTTTCTTGCACCCCTTTGTGTGGCAACAATGGTAGATACTTCCGAGACATCCCATAGATTGGCTTTCTCAGGAAGATCAAGGCTCTGAGACATCACAATCCGAGTAGGCGTGTGACCTTGTCCATGCCTTGCAGTCAACCGAGGATCTGCAATTACAGAATCGCATAACTTCTAACTATTCTTACATTACATGTTAGTAGTAATGCAAGATTTGAGGTACAACTATTTACCATCTTGGCGTACAGTGTTGCCTCCAACAATCACAGCATCACTTCTTCCTCGTAACTCGAACACTCGGGTTCTAGAGAGCTTACTACTTATCCAAGCTGCATGTCCACTACTTGCTGCAATCTTACCTATCAATAAACAAAAAAAGGAACATCAGCTCCATACTTTTTCCCTCTGTCCGAGTAACATAATGAGACACAGGTTGATATAGTAGTTACCATCAAGAGTCATGGCATACTTAAGAACAGAGAAGGGAACACGAGAACAAGCTCTATGAATCATAGGAGCATTCACAAGAAGGCAACACTTCCTAGCTTCCTGCAAGGAAAACCGCAAAGTTTTAGTAAAACCGAAACAGTTCAATCACATTAAAAGGTGAAAACTTTATAAACATTACCTCAAGAACTTTACTCTGAATTTCCTCTCCAAGAACATTCACTTCAATGCCATGACTTCTCAGCTCACGAATCGCAGACCCTCTTAGATGTTGCAGAGGATGTCTTATCCCGACAACAACTCGTCCAACTCCTGCCTAATCTATACATTCTCAATCATCAGCCTAGCTTGAAAAACTTGATCAAGATTTGTGGAAGAAGCTGAGAGCAAAACCTGAACAAGAGCAGAGACAGCAGTATGGTCGCCGTGACAATCACCAGGCTCCATGTTTAGATAAGCTGTTGACCCTCTGCAAAACTCGCCGGCGGCTTCTACGGCGAATGCTTCTGCTGGTTGAGTGCCCTGAGCGTATAGGTATCCTTCTCCGGCGACTTTACCGGAGGAAGTAGCGATTACGCAGCCGAAGTTAGGGTGAGGTGATGTGAGTCCGGCGGACATCTCGGACAAATCGGCAGCGCGGCGGATGAAGGAAGCATCGGTCGCGTGGTGGTTACGGGCGTTGTCGCCGTTTTGGAGAGTGGCTCTGCAGATTAAGGGAGAGGAACAGAGACGAAGCGAGAGAGCAGCCACAGCCATTGGAATCAATCGCTTCCCCCAGTTCTGTTGTGATTGATGATAATGGATTTAATTACGAAATGTTTACGATTTTTTTTATTTATCGAAATTATTTAGGACAAATCCTTCTATTAGATTTTTTAAGTTTGTCATAAAAATACTTTAAAAATGATTAAAATAGTTTTGAAAATTTTCCTTTTTTTTACTTTTTTATAATTTTAAACTACATTTCCAAAACGGCAAATCTCTCAAATATATATTTTAATTTTTATCATAAAAATGAATCTTAAAAAAGAAGAAAAACGATTAAAATAGATCTTTTTATTTTGAAATTTTTATTTTATTTTATTTTAAACATCACATCTAAAACTACATCCCATAATTATAAATCTTAGATTAGTTAACCAAATAAATATAAATGTATATTTACACCATTTAATAAAGTTTATTTTGATCATTTTTCTCCTATTTAGGACAAATTTTTTTGAAAAATTGCTAAGAATAACACAAGTTTGATACCACTTTGCCAAAAAAAATCAATCAAAAATATATTAACATTTGAGTTTACACTTTAGTGATTATTGTTTTGGGTTTAGTGTTAAATGAGTGAAGTTGAGTTTCTAAATGTTTTATAAATATTTTAAAAAATTATTTAGTCTCTTTTCATCATAGTTTAAAGTAATTTTGAAAATTGTCATTCATTAAAAGTAAATCTACAAAGCAGTATCAAATTTGTGGTAAAATTGCAATTTTCCCAAATTTTTAAGTCTATTTTGATCATTATCTCTCTCTAAAATTCTATCTCATAACTTTAAACTCTAAACTCTAAACTCTAAAGACTAGTTAATCCAAAAAATATAAATGTGTATTTACATTATTTAATAAAGTTTCTTTTAATCTTTTTAATTATTGAAGACTATTTTGATTACAAAAACTATTTTAGTGTATTTATAATCAATTTAACTAATTTTAAGCATTTTAGCTAGAAAAATCATATATATAATTTTTAAATTAATATTTTTACATGTTTTAAACCTTATTTTTTCACTAACATTATTAATTCTTAGATAATTATGACATATTAAATCAATATTATATTTTTTTTTTGTCAACCGGATATTATTAAGTCACATGTGCTAGAAAATGAGTACAAATTGAGGCCCTATAGCCCACACATTATCAATTACAAGAGATCAATACATATTAAGAATAACACGTGTAAGACATGAGATGAATCTATGCTACGTGGCCATTAGTTGGTAGATATGCTGTCTTCTCTCCACCGCTAGCGAACTTCAAGACGCCGGCGACGAAACTTGAAATATAACCACCGCAAGATTCAAAGACCTTCGAATCATATACTCCGTAGATGCCTTCCACCACTACCATGACTCCTTGATCAGAAAGGTCCTGATTCACTAGATTTATAACAGAGAAAACTTAAATCAGGTAGAGAACGATCCTTTTTCGAACTGTTTCAAAAAAACACCAACTCTCCTGAATCTACTCCAACAATGATTTAATGAATCCAATCGAACCAAATCCACTTTCAAAGATGCTTTACCACATCGCTATAAACGGCTTCTATAAGGGCAAAGACTGATTTGTGTCGAAAAAAATTAAGGTTGAGCAGTGAAAACAAAATCTATGCTCAAAGAGTTCATGGGGATTAAAATAAAACCAGTGAAAAACATATTTTAAAAACATTACATAACCGATCGAACGATCTGATAATTTATTACTCAATCCAAAATCGAAGAGATGAAAAGAGAATGGAACCAACAGCTTCAATTTTTGGATTAAAAACACACCAAAATCTCCAAGAGAAGAAAAGATCCGCTAACCGGAAACAAAGCTTAATCTAGTGATCAAAAACCATATTTACATACAAAAACAAAAGGGAAAGAGTTGGTAACCGGCGGCCTAAGCCACTGGCCACCAAAAACGAAGTCGGATTACTTGAGTCCTTTTAGAGAGAAGTTGGAGAAAAGGAATGTCTAAAGATTGAGGTAATGATTCTCTAAATCAGTATTATATAGAAACATTTACACTAGAGCTCAATTTTTTACTTTATTATTACACTATAAGACAATTGTTGCTAACAAGATAGTTTTTCCCAACTAAATCCACTTTCAATCTATAAAGTAACTAAACACTTTTGTCATTTAGTATCTATTACACTAACTAAATTTAACATGTATTTTTTAGTTAAAAAAGAATATAGAGTGGGTCCATGTTTATTTTTTCTTCGTCTTCCTCCTCCTAACTTCTCTATTTTTTTTTGTAAAAAGAAATCTCCTAGTTCACAATTTTTTTCAAGCATACTTATATTTGTTTATTGTCTCTATTATTTGATATATCTTTTGAAATATGTCAAGCTAAATTTTGTATGGTGATGTAATGGTATGTATACGACGGTGACATTAACGATAGAGATCTTTTCAACATTCAACTATGGTGACTATATTTTCTCTTGCCGTGTTCTGCTTTTGCTCCAGAAATACCGCCTAACCTCAACCAAGCTCAATCTCTAAGCCGCCACATTCTCACTTTGATTCAATCTTCCGTCTCTTGTCTCAGCTTCTGATTCCTTGTCGTGATTCATCATCACCACGAGGTCCCTTCCTCTTTGAATTTCGTTTCAACCATCATGAAAAGCTTGAGAACAACAATGGCTAACTTTGGCGTTTTTGCACATCTGATCCTTTAATTTTTGTATAATTCGATTTTAACTTCAATACTTTGTAGAGGTACAAAGCAACCTCAATATTTGAATCATTTACTTTCCACATGCATCCGAAAAACCACTTGTGTTTATGCTCTTGGTTCAGCCATGAGCTAAGAGCATTACACATTTAACCTTCATCCATTTAAATCCATCTAGCTTTGAATCTTAAAATATCTTGTGTTATAAGTCTTCTGGATTCAAGCTTATATCAAATGTGAATCTCTTGAGCTCATGTTCTTGCAAAATGTGGTGAATTTACTAATCCGATGCGCATGTATATGTTTGTGAGTCGTTGCACATAGAATCTTTGTACATATGGATAATAAAAAATTTGTGTACACATATTCGCCTTGATTATAAAATATTGAAACTTGTAAATCCATGTAATAAATTCATAAATGTTTAATTGAATGTTCATGCTAAAATGTACATGTCGATTTTGGTAAACAAGTGTACATGTACATATCTACACTATTTGAGCCATTTGTAATATTTTGAGATGTAACGCATTTCAAAATCTTTTATACATTTTTTGAAATAAGTCTACCTTAAACAGTTTCATGTGGACAACAATTTCAGAGTGTACATGTGTACAAGATGTACCTGAATGTATAATTTTTTTCTTGATGAGCCACTTTGGTATATTTTTTATCCGCGTACATGTAGGCACCTTCATCAAAGTGTACATGTGTACACGATGTATCAAAATGTACCAATTCTCAATATTCCGCTTGTACACCATTTTATTTGTACATAGTACAAAAGCTTAGTGATATCTCATCGGACTAATTTATAAGTCTTTAGTGTGTGTATTTTTCATTTACATTTGATAGGATTTGATAAGAAAGTAGTTGGAAGTTGAGGGAGAAATTAATAGGATGTTTTGACAAAACAAAAGAGTTTGGAGCCTAAATGAAATTATAAAAAAAGCCAAAGAACTAAATGTGCAAAAACAGCAAAGTTGGCCATTGTTGCTCGAGTTTTACTCTGTGACCATGGACTGAGGAGACGACAAATCCTGACGGCCACCACGGCAGATTCGTGCCTCAGAAGAAGGAAATTGAGGTGAAGAATGTATTTTAATGGGACTGCTGGTCAGAGATAAACCAGTGACGACGAGGTGAAACTTGAGACAAAGATGACAAAGACATTTTCAATGAAGATTTATCCTTCACCTCTGGAATAGAAGAAGCACATCGAAGAAGATGATGTCACCGGTAGTCATTCGTCGGATTTCTCCACTAGTGGCGGCTCTGCAAGTAAACAAAGATTTATTTTCGTCTACTCTACATAAACAAAAAAATCCAAATCACTTACCGTTACCGTAAACAGTCTCCTTCCACAATCGTTTACATCTTGGCATGATCTCCTCTACTACGTCTTTGTCATTGCAAAATCTTGTTTAATTGAAAGTTAGAATTTTTCCAGATTTTTTAGTTTAGCTATTACTATTCTTTTGATTCACTTATATGTACGCAAGTACACCTCAAATGGTGTATACAACCTATTCGTACGTCATTCTTTAGACGCACAAAAAAAAATCTAAATTTGCATGAACCTTTGTACATGTATAAAAAAGGAAAAACAGTTTTATTTTTGACATTTTCATTATTTGTACAATTATATATGTACAACTTCACCACAAATCTTGATGGATTAGTCGCTTATGACATATAATTATTATTCTTTTGATTCACATTTAATGAACACATGTACACAACATATGGTGTACACAACACAATTGTACACATATATACATTTTTCATGTACACTCTAGCAAATTTGTTGTCTTTAATTGTTGATTTTCACTATTTTAATGAATTTTAAAACCTGTTTTAACATTTTAATCATATAGATTGCATATTAAATGTAGATATTGCATTTATATGTCTATTTGCATTTGATGGGTTTGGAATGCACAATTGAAAGTTTAGGACTAAATTTAGAGGGTATCTCTACAATTTGCAAAGTTAAGAGCTGAATAGAAAATATTCAGAAGTTCAAGAACCGTTCGTATAATTATGGAAGGTTTGGTTTGCACACTTAAAAAGTGTGGAGTCATGTAAAAAGGGTATATCTGCAAATCAGAAACTTTTGGGGCATAAATAAATGTATTCAAAAGTTGAGGGACCAGATGTGAATAAAGCCAAAACTGGCCATTGTTTCTCATCAAGCTTTTCCGACAAAGGAGAACCGCTTTGAGGAAGCTCGAACCGGTCACGACGATCCTTGCAGCTCCAAAATGGTGATATGATGGTGATGAATCGCGGCGAATATGAAGAGATTGTGATTTGATTTCATGGCGAAGAGAGAGGTTCAATGGTCGCGTCTTCAGGTGATGACGGGGGAGCACATTGGGATTGCAAAGAATGACGGAGGAAAAAGTTTCACAGCAAAGAATGAGTACTCGCGGATTAAACTTGGTTGTCGGTGTGAATCGAATGAAGAAACACAACAGAATTGTTGCCGAGTGGCGGAGGAGAACAAGAGATGCTGTAACAAAATATATTTATTGGCTTGGAATGGTGAGCACAATTGCAAAGCACAAGTTGAAAAATTTTAAGAAAAAAAGGAAGAAAAAGAAAGAGATCTGTTCGAGCTTTTTTATTTGTTAACCGAAAAAGAAATCAATCAAATTGTATTTAGTTTTGACATAGTTAGAAAAAGCTACCTCAATAACAAAAACGGACATACACTGTAATAAAAACTCATAAAGTGGCCTAAGATGTAAATCACTCTTATATATGTCAAAAAAGTGATTGAACGTAAAAATAAATATTAATGAAATTCCCTTGATAATAATTAACTTAACGCATTATTTTTATAAAGTTATTTATCAATGTTTAAGAAATATTAACTGATAAGTAGTGGTGATTTTACGTTTAAATACAGAAGTGTAATCAAAAAGTTCAAATTATTTCAAACTAAAACAACATAGTAATGTAGATAATACAGTATATTCTACCTATTTATAATGTATTCTTTAAAAAGTATGTTTCAAAATATTTTTAATACTTTTAAAATTGATTTAATTATATTTAAAATTCATTGATAACAATTATTTTTACTTTATTATTTATGATTAGCTTAATTTAATTTAATTTTTTCCATTAATGATATTTTTCTGTAAAAGGTAAAAGTTTTACACTTTTACTTTTTTACCAAAACATTTTATAATATAATTATAACAATTTATTAGTAAAAAATGTATATTTTTATTTTTATAATTTTTTATAATATAATATATTACTTACCGTAATATATAAATAATTATTTTATAATATTTATTATTGTAGATTATAATCTTTGAATCGTCTTAAAAAATAAAAATCACTATATATATTAAGATTTTTAAAATGCAATGAGAAAAAAATAAAACAAAAATTTATTATTTAATTTTTATATTATTTAAAATGTTCAAAAATTAGAATAAAAATAAATAAATTTTTCATTTTGTTAGATATCATTCCATTTAATTCCAGAAAAACAACAATTATTTAAAAAAAGTGTTCCCATCAAAAAAGTATTGGAATAATTAAAATCATAATTTCATTCTATTTGAGATTTCATGAATAATTTTTCATATTATTAATATTTTTTTTATTAATCACTAGTTACAGTCATAGTGTCTAGACGTTGTTTAAGTACAATCGCCTACAATATCTTACCACAACGATTTCAGAGCTCTGTATGCATCTTCACGAAGATAAAGTCTCCTTTTGTTCGACTTCGAGCATCCCAGCTTGCGACGATGAAGATTTGTGGGAAGAGAGAAGCACATGCTCATCCACACACCACCAAACTCCCAAGATGGCCTCAGAACAAGAATAAGACGACTTCAGTCCCACTAACGACGACCTCAGACCCGCTTGAATCTCGGCCATGCTCGAACCTTGTCCCTGCTCAAACCTCAGCTCATCAACAAGAGACACTTTTTCAAAAAAAGAAGTGTCAGCACAAAGAAAAAAAAAGATGAAAGAGAAGAGGACCACACAAGAAAGGGGTAAGAGAAAAATCTTTAAAAAAAATTATTACTTTGCTACCACAAGAGGAGAAAAAAAAACATTACCACCACTTATATAGAGAGAGTAAGATGTTTGTATTGTTTTTCAAGAACAATCGAACCAGACCTGATTTTTACACAAAAAATTCCAGAAGAACTAACACCAAGACTCGACATTTAGCGAATTGTGGAGGCTATTGTTGGAGATGAACTTAGCATACCCATTAAGAGTTAAGCCCAAAATTAGGTTTGACCCGTTAAGTAACAAATGGTGACTTCGCTAAAGGACAAAATGTATTTTATTATAAATAGATGACGTCAGACTCATTGATGAGATAATCAGAAACATACAAAAAAGGAGAGTATCACCTCTTCAATCGCCACCAAAGTCTTAGACGACCTCAGCCACTTGATGAGCTCGACCTAGACGACCAGAGACCAAAATTAAGAGAGATACTTGTTTAGAAAATTGTATAGACGAGCATCTCTAATTCTTGTAATTGACCGAACTTGTTTATTCTTGTTTATAAATATGAAATTCTCCAATCCCTTTATATACTTTCACAACATTATATCACTGACCGAAATATGGATTCAACAATGTCGACTCCTATTACATGAAAAGAGAGTAAAGAGTTGTTGAAGAGATCGTTACAAAGAAGATGAGAAGACCAATCAAGTGAAGACAAGTGGCAAAAGACTACGATTCGGTGAAACACTATAAGTAGGAGAAAGTCGTAGAAGAAAGATTCAACCAGAAAAATATTGTTGTAACTTCATCTTCTTCATCTTAGGGTTCTTTCAAGAATCTCTTTGTAATTGGATTGGGTTCATCGTTGAGAGAGGTTATATTATAAATCATAATCTTTTGCATATGAGTTGTTGTTTAGGTGTTTTATGAACATCATTTGGATTATCAATAACGGAATCATACGATTACCGTTAACAACTCCCCTCCCAATGAACGTCAATTGAAATTACAAAACTAGGATATGATCTAATAATTTTAATGACATACGAAGTGGTTGTTGTTATGAAGAGATAATCTCAGCTACAACTGTAATACAACGACGAGGAGATGTTTCTTACTGCATTCATACATTCTCAAAGAGATTATTCAAAACTTGCATTTGGGTTGTAAATTTCTTTTTTTTCTCAGCAAGTTTCCTTTGAACAATATCCTACAAATGTGTTTTCATTTTGACAAACACATGTACATACATGTAGTAATGAAGGTGTGACAATCATTCACATAACATTATAAGAGAAGGTGATCCTACGTTTTGAGAAGAGCTTTAAAATTACTCTCACAAAAGACTCATTCTCAGACTTCGAAGACGATACAAGTTTTCTTGGTGAACTGAATCATTCCCTATACATATGCATTTATCTCTTGATTATCTTATTGTCTCAGATGCAACTTGGGATTACTCTGCTTGGGGTAGAACATATGCGCTCTTTCCCGAAGAGCAGCTTGAATGTTTTGTGTTTTAAAGTGTGACATTGAGGTAGAGTGTTGAAAAGTTCAGGTTCAGCTTCCAAGGTGATAACAATCTCGGGTATGATATACCTGGAGCTGGGATACTACCTTAGCTAGGATGGCTTCTTGTGGATATGCAGAAGGATCAACAGCCTCTAACATTGTCATCCATGTTGAACCCGTTCATATGTTTGGTGCATTAGCCACTACTGATGATGCAAATGTTCAAGAGGAAGGGCACAATAACAAAAAGCCATGCAATGCTTAGCTTCCCCATCTTCAGAGTGGGCAAGACCAAAGCTGATATGTAACATCCCAAAACTTGGGCCATAAATTTTTTAAGAGAAATGAGTTTCTCTACGGCCTATTAGGGAAAACCTAGGGTCCCCTCTTCCTTTCCTTATAAATAGAGTTGCATCCTTTCACTTTTATTCTCATCAGAAACTTGAAGCGAAGCTCTGCAGAGAATTCTCGGGAGACGAAAGTCGTAGCCATCGAATCTCTCTTCCTCTCTTGCGCTGATCTCTTTATTTCCTCTCTCTCTCTCTTTTTCTCTCTCTCTCTCTCTCTCCTTGACGTTTTCTTCTCTCTCCTCGCCGTGAGCCGCCGATCGTGTGGTGGTGGCTGTCGCGAGTGGTGGTGGTGGTGTGTTGATCGGTGTTTGGACTCTCTTAAATCTATATTCTCATTTCCAGATCCAGATCTCAGATCTATTCCTAAGGTGAGGTGATTTGAACCTAGTTTATTTTCACGATCTTTATATTGGTTGATGAGGAACTAAGGTTTGGTTAGTTTTTGTTTGAAAGTTAAGTTGATAGATCATAATGAGTGCTAGGTTGTTAGATGAATGGATCATGATGCATAAGGACCCTCACACTGTTTAAAGGACTTAATGGACTGCCTTGTGTTGATGTGGATGAATGTTATGAATGATTGCTTGTGTGAATGGTTGTTATGTGTTATGTGATGAATGATGATGAAAGCTAGGTTGCTAGAAAGAAGTGCACGCCTAGGTTAATAGTGGATGTTTTAATTGGATGATATTACAATGGTTACAATTGGTATCATGTATGTATGGTTGTAAAGTGAAATATGTTTGTGACATTGAGAACGGGTGGCTTCTATTGAATGTGTTAAGTTTAAAGTTAAGGTTAATGAGAATGATAATGAAAATGAGAAATGAGAAAAATAATGTGTCAATGAACTTGTATGTTGTCCTGTTTGGACCACTGAGAACGGGTGGCGTCTAGAGTGGAGGATGTGTGTGGACTCGTGGGACAGTAGCCTAACATGAGGTACCTATGGGAAGTGATGAGAAAGTCCGTGTAAATTCGGTGACCACGAAAGGCAGGATAGAAAATGTGAAATGGTGCTGTAAGATCGAGTCAATGCCGAGTCGTGGCATAATTATGGCTATTAGGACCGGGGTGGCAGACAGAGCCGAAAGGGGCCAACAATGCTGCAACTCGGATAGCCATTTAGGAAGCTGGGAGGCCGTGGTTCACGTAAGACCTTTCGGGACTGACCGACAAGAGGTGGGACGTCTTTGAGCGAGCCTTTAGGTTATGATTGGAGTCGAGTCGAGTCGATTCATTGAATTGAGTCGAGTCGAATTTATGGTACATCAGTGACTGAGTTCATTGTATTGTGTGATCGCTAGGTTGATAGAAAAGTATGGAATTGATGTTGTGTGTTATGGTACGATGCATTTGATTGATTGGTTGTAGTGACTAGCCAGCTTTCGTTTCGCATTAAGTAGTATAAAGATTCATGCGGAGAGGCTGGTTTAGAACCGCTTCACTGAGTTACTCATTTACTCATGTCCTCTTTTCTATTTCTCTTATGCAGAAGATTGTAAATATAAGTATATGGATTTGGTTGGATTGGTAACACACTAACACCCATATCAGAAATTAATAGACTTTACCCCAAGCATAGAGTGTGATTGAATATCACAGTTAGCGATATATTTTTAGAGTGAAAAATAACATTTACTCCCATTTCATCTGTTTAAAAAGAGTAAAACTGTTGATTTTTATTTCTTTAGTTTACGCAAGCCTGATAAGTTACGCTGGTTGCAATTAATTACTATTTTCTTTTTTTATCTGTTTACTCTATAAATTCTCCACTCATTTTCTCCACTTTAATTTCCTCTCATTTACTCCAAACATTTACCAATCGTGTCATAACTTAACATCCGAGCAAAGCAACAGCGTTACGTGGGGGCGGTGGTGAGGATAAAGATGTCAGAAGAGAGATCGTGGGACCGATGGATAAGGTTAGGTTGAGAGGTAATTAGTTAAAACTTTGAAGGGTATATAAGTAATTGCGTCATTCTAGAGTCAGATCTGAACTCAAAAAGTAAACGGTGCAAACTTCAGTTAGTGTCGGCATCAGCAACGGTCAACGCAGATCTACCTTTTATATTTTTAGAGACGTTAAATGTTCGTCCAACCGCAGCTAACGCAATTTTTGATCGCTATTCGCTAAACTACTGAAACACATTTAAAAAGTTGTAACTTAGAACTTCAGATTTGCAAGAAACAACACAAGAATCAAGATTCCCTCAAAGCTTCCCAAACATTTGTAGCTAAAAATTACATATAACAAGAAACAAAAGTGACGTGTATTGATTACTAGTACTGTTTGGCAAAGGCGTTGATCAAAGCTAGAGCATTACTAGTTCCTCTGCCCAAATTCACGATCCGTGCCCGGACCGAGTTCTTGATCCGCCCATCCATGATCCGACGCGCGAATCCATCGGAGCAAGTGATTGCATTAGTCAAAGCTGCGCTCGTCCAAGTCTGAGCATTGCTCATGTGGAACCAAAACTGGTCACGACCCTTAGAACGACCACACATCTTCACTTCTTGGACGGACTTGCTCAAACGGTCAACCGTGTCACTGATCTCCTCGATGCAGTCCCTAATGGCTTGAACCTCTCGTTTCTTGAGACCCTTGAAACGGGCCAAGCGTGAGACGAAGACTTTCGTGGACTGGGCCTGGCTCACGGTCACGGTGAGTGCGGTTTCAGCTAGGCGTTGTGGGCTTGTTTTGATGGAGTTGGCGTAACCGGAGAGAGAACTGAAGCAGACGGTTGGGTATGTGGTGGCTTTGCAAGAGGCTTGAATGAAGTTTATTGCACGTTTTGAAGTTCCTGCGGCTGCGGAGGACGACGACGCCGTGGTGAGCTCCGTCGTGGTAGATAAGAGGACTAGAAAGAGAGTGTAGAATATTTGGTTTGCCATTGCTTTGAAAGATAGTTTATTGTGGAGAGGAAGGAGTTGGTTCTTGAGATTTTATAGTGAGCTAGTAATCTTTGGTGTGTACGGTTTTTGCTTAGGGTTTAAAGTAATAGTTAAGTTAATATGGTTGACCTTGACCCTTGGTTTGATTTTATATTCCAAGTAGGGTCTATTATTAGTTGGGAATTACCAGAATTGTTTGATATTAAAGAATGTACTGTGGCAATTAATTTTATTTTATGTCATCCCAAAAGTAACATGGAACTTCAATTTTTTTCTTAAAGTTCTTCGTATGTTTCATGATCAGAAATCAAGTACGAATACGAATATATGCCATGAAGATTGTATATACGACATATTTGCATTGGTTTTTGCAGAAGAATAAAACATTTAAAATTAATCAGATTTTATTGTAATATGGATGGAATCATTTTGTGCACATATATATATATTAGTGAAATCATTTTTAACACAAAATGTTGCTAGTTCAACTTAAAAGGCAAAACCTAAAACTATAAGCTTTTATATAAAATTTGAGACGAAACAAATATCACAAGTAGTTTTGGATTTGGGAGATTTAGGATTTCGGTTTAAAACTTCTGGTAATAAAAAAAAATAGCTATGTGTTAAAAAATTCTTAACGGTGAAAGTGTTAAGATTCGAGTCTCAACAGATTCAAAAATAAAATTTAGCAACCAGTTCTTATTCATTACCCATAGAAAATTACGAGTTTCAACCTAAACTTCTTGAATTCAAAATAAAATAAAAAATAAACATTTGGTACATAAATCATCAATCGACATAATATTTGACCATGATTCAACTTTATACAAACGAAGACATTGTTTCATGTTCTACCAAACAAAAAGAGAGGAATTGGATTGGACCATTAAAGTTATAAAGATTAGGAGCTTAGTGAGTGGATTTCAACCAATATCATTGAAATTGAAAACCGAACTGGAATTTGTCCAGTGGCGTTATAATTACAATTCTAAACCGTACGGTCCAAGTCCAAACAAATGATACCATTACGGGTAGGTACTAATTACGGGGGTTCAAGGTAAAACAGAACCAATTAAAACAGAATGAAACCAAAGTAGAAAAATTGGTTTAGATATGATGATACTAAATATACTGAATGGATGCTACTTTAAAAAAACTGTGGTATATGGATATAGTTTAGTATATAAAACAATCAAACCGAATAAACCAATAAATTAAAATATATAAGTATATTTATATATAAATTATAGCACAATTAATTATACATATATAGTTAAGTTTTATTGATATGTTTTTATGTCATGTTTAAAATGTTGATTTAGTAATTTATTTTTTTGTTTAAGTTAAAACTTTTTCATTTTTATTAAATTAAACAAAACATAATTTTATGGGTGCCAATATTAATAATATTATATGTATTACTAAATTTTCTTATTTTTATTTATAAAAATTTTTATTTTTTATTTTATTATTATTATTAATTTAATATATTTATTAATTATTTTTAAATAGTATAAAAATAAAAATGATCTATTTAAAAATTGAAATATTTTCATATTTTATTAAAGTCGATATTTAATCATTTAAAGTAAAATTCAAAAACATATTATTAAATATAAATATATTTATGAGTTTTGGTATCAAACCTAACAAAACTGAAAAAAGGATGATATATAACCGAACCAAATAGATATTGCTTTAATATGATAGCAATTTTTTATAAACCAAAATATCAAAAACAGGTAAAAACCATAAATGAGTTTTATTGCTTGGAGTGGGCTCGATACTGCCGGCCGAAGATGATAATGATTCGACTATTTCATCAAATAATTTAAGTTCGGACCTGTTTTCACGCATATGAGTGCTGTTTTTTCAAACGTCTAGTTTAAGAGTTTCAAACATACCTTTGTTTTGGTCAACTCATACTTTACCTCCATGCTCGCTTTCACACTTCAAATTTAAGAGTTCACACTTATCTCAATCCTCTATTACTTTTATGAACAAAACTTAGGAGGGTGAACCTTTAAATTCACCTCATTTCTAATTATCAATCAAAGTGCCACGTAGATTAATGAATAAAAATTATTAAATATTTTTTAGAAAATCAAAATAGCTTAAAATAAATATTTTTTTTTGAAAATCAAAATCAAACCCTAGACTTAAATCCAAACCGTAGACCCTAAACCCAAATCCTAAACCCTAAACCCAAATCCTAAATTTTAAATCCAAACCTTAGAACCTAAATCCAAACCCTAAATCCTAAACCCTAACCCAAATCCTAAATCCTAAACCCAAACCTTAGACCCTGAACCCAAACTCTAAATCTTAAACCCTGAACCCAAAAAATATTTTTTAAGAAAATCAAAATCAAACCCTAGACTTAAATCCAACCGTCGACCCTAAACCCAAAACCCAAATCCTAAATTTTAAATCCAAAACCTAGATCCTAAATTCAAACCTTAAACTCTAACCCAAACCCTAATCTTAAATCCTAAATCCTAAACTCAAACCTTAGACTCTGAATTGAAACCCTAAATTCTAAACCCTGAGCCCAAACTTGGATTCAGGGTTTAGGATTTAGGTTTTGGGTTCAGGGTTTAAGCTTGAGTTTAGGGTTTAGGTTTTAGGTTTAGGGTATTGGGTTTGGATTATTGTTTAGGGTTTGGGTTTGGGTTAGTGTTTAGGGTCTAGGATTTGAGTTTAAGATTTAGGGTTTGGGTTTAGGGTTTAGGATTTGGAGTTTTGATTTAAGGTTTAGGATTTAGGGTTTAGAGTTTGAGTTAAGAGTTTTAGGATTTAAGGTTTAGGTTAAGAGTCTAAAGTTTGAGTTTATGATTTAGGGTTTAGGTTTTGGGTTTAGGGTATAGGGTTTAGATTAGTGTCTAGGGTTTGGGTTTGAGTTTAAGATTTAGAGTTTGGATTTAGGATGTGTGTTTGATTTTAATTATTTTTTTAATATTGACTTTTTAAGCTATTTTAATTTTCTGAAACATATTTAATAATTTTTATTCATTAATCTATGTGTCACTTTAATTGGTTATTAGAGGTGAGGTGAATTTAAAAGTTCACCCTAGGGGGTGAACCTAAGTTTTGTTCTACTTTTATTGAAGTAGGGGTAAGAATTTTCTCCGTTAAATTTGATTTGATTCATTATTAGTTTCTATATGATCCGTAAAATCCGAATATTCGTAAATCGTCGAAAAAAATTAAATACTAAAAGCTAATATCCGTTAGAAACGAATCAAATCACAAATACTAAAAACATTAGAGCCGGATATCTGATCCGATCCGACATTATACAAATATATGTATATCTAGAAATAAATATAGATTTTTATATGTATAATTATATAAAATTATTATTTTAACATATCATTTTATTAATTTTATTTAGAATTTACTAATAAAATCTTTATAAGAACAAAAAAAAATCAAAAAAAATTGTGTATTTATAAAAAAAAATGATTAATTTTAGAAATTTATGGAACATATAGTTTCATTATTTTTATTTTTCATTTTATATTATGCAAAAATATTTTTTTGAAAACTAATTTTATAGTTTTTCTTAATTTACTTGTATTAAACAAGGTAGATGAGATATCCGTAAATATCCGAAAATATTCGTAAATATCTCAAAAAATCTGGATATCCGTAAAACCGGATATCCGTATTTCTTCGAAGCAAAGCAAATCGGAAAATCAGATATCCGTAAAATACGAATCAAATCACAAATACTGAAAAATATGGAGATATTCGATCCGTGTCCACCCCTATATTAAAGTTGGCCATTGAATTAGTATTCTCTATCAGATTCAAAAAAATATATGTCTATGTTTTAAGAAATGCATTTTTAGACTTTTACACATATTAAAATATATTAAATTATAATAAGAAACTAGAACTTAGCGCGGGTGTTTGATTTAACTTGTATTCAACGTAAACTGATAAATCGTTGTTTTTATAAAAAAATCATTTGTATATTTTTTATGTTTTGTAATTTACATATATAGTATAATATTATATTATAATATAGATGTTGATAAAAAATTATTTGTACATGATATTATATTAAAATGTATAACTTGATGCAATTTGATGTAATTGTATTATTCATATATTAACTTTTTTTGTTAATTTATTTTGAAATGAAACAACATACTAAAATTTTAATTTATCAATATATAAATATCGATTTGGTTATATAAACTTTGGAATTGTAATTATTTAATTTAAATTTATTTTAAATGCAGTAGCAGAATCTGTAAATAAAAAAATATAAAAATAAAATACTTAATTTATTGTAAATGTAAAGGCTAAGTTTGTAAATAAAAGAAATTATTTTTAATACTGCTATCCATGTATCCAAACAATCCTCACTATCCATGTTTCCAAACAAAATCCTAAAGTACTTCTACTTTAATAAGATAGATGTATTGTTTCTTTGAATATATATTTCAAGATCAAGAAAAAGTCAATAAGTACAATTATTTTTCTAAATTTACAATTTATCATTTTTATCTAATAAAACGCATAAAACAATAAATATATATCTTTTGAATTTTTTTTAATATATTTATTTTCCTAAAAATATGGATTAGTAATATCTAATATTCGTTATTGGACTGATTTTTTTTTGCAGATCTAAACATGGAAAATAGATGAATTTGAACGTCAATTATTTAAATATGCTAGTGCAAATTTAATACGATGCTATATAATTTTTACATTAGCAAGGTGCTATACTATATATGCATATATTTTATTTTTATGTTTGTAACATGGTGCAATATATATTTACAATAATTAATAGAAAACTATTGTAAGGAAATTTATCTAAACTGTGAGAATTGTGGTTTTGTTAGTGAAAACATTACCAGGACGAGGTAGTCCGGTTGGTAAAGGAGTTGCAGCTGCAACCACCGCCACCCGGGTTCGACTCGCACTGGGAGGGATGCTTTACGTCAGAAATGGTATTAGGGCCGCATGATCCCGTGCCTAAAGGGATTATTTGGACCGAAGGCTCAGACACCTCCTGGTTATTAAAAAAAAAAAGATATTAGAAATTTATTTGCTAATGTAAATCTAGTTATTTCTCTTACATTTCAAATAAAATTGTCTTAGTATGGCTAATCTGTCATTGTCTTTGCGATTTTAATGTGTAAGAAACACTAATTTTTGTATTTCATCTATTAAATTTTTAGTATATGATGGGTTTTTTTGGTTCAAAGTATATAATGGGTTTCAAATCAATTTTAATAGAAATAAAGTGTTAGAAAAATGAATGAGTATTGCTCTATCAAGTGAATTTCTCAAATTAACATAATTTTGTTTTTATGAATGTTGCGTTATCCGAAAGTCAATTGATATATTTAGGATCGCAAGCACGTAAAATGCGAAGAAAAGTAATGAAAAGCACGTGATGCGTAAACGTGATCCATAAATGCTTGCGGTTACCAACTTACCATAAGGTCCATACCTTGCTATATAGATCCGTCGTTGGTGCATTTAAAAGCCGATTCTTATCTTACAGAGATTTAACTCTAATTTTTTCTGACGACGCTACAAAAACAAAACAAAAGATCACTTTATAAGATATGTACTATTGTTTTGCTTCATATTTTACTGTTGAAGGATGGAGCCATGGAGGCCACACATATGTCAATGGACAGTGAACCTTTTATAAGATATTTGATTTAACTTCGTTTTTTCAGTACTGATTGCATTGTCACATGTCATTGTTGAACTAGGTAATTACATACGTCATTAAACAAGCCAAGTCGCCCATGCGGAAGGCCGACAGGTGCTATATTTATTGCTCTCAATGTTCTTTGTACTAGTATTCAACTCCAAAGGATAAAGAAAATTAATAAAAATCGCTCAATTTAAAAGAAAAATAGGACCAACAAAGAAATAATCAACTATTGGAGAAGGAATCTCAAATAAAATCAGAATTCACAATCGAACATTGGAAGGTGGTCAGAAGACATGAGTGTTCTTAGTGACCTTGATCGTACATTCCATGGTACAGGTGTAATTACTCCCTAATGGTTGTTCCCTATCAATATTAAGGAGTAAAACATATTATACAAACGTCTAAAGTTTAGTACAAGAGTCTAATTCTTGAAAAAGCTAGGGATGAATTGAAAATATATTTTTAAAAATTAAAACGAAGAAATAAAAGTTCATGAAGAACATATATAGTATAAAAACCGAATTGCTCAAGCACGTTTTCTCATCAACTGCCATCAACAGCAAGTGCAAGTGCCACAAGATGTTTTGTGGGTTTGGTCTATTTGGTTTAACTCACCAAAAAAAATTGGTAGATAGTATTTAGTTTAATCAATAAAGATGAATTACTCAGTGTACGATTTGAAAACTCAAAAAGTTCTACACACCACAGATTGCAACTATTTACCAAATCCTAATAACTAGATTTACTAATTGTCAGTAAATTGGTTGTGGCCAATAAAATTTTTACCTCGATATAAAATATGAAACATAGGAGAAAAAGAGGTATAACATCCTAAGCTAGCTAACCTCTCCGATGCCTGAGGAAGCTCTAGTGGTTAGAACTATTTTTCTGGCTACATCTTCGAAGTGAAGATGCTTATAGAGACTAATTACAAGTTTAATCAAAAGGTAATAGGGGTAAAAGAGGAAGAGTAAGATGATGCTAAGAGGAGGAAGAAGAAGATTGAAAATGGTGTTAATCATATTTTTCTATGTTCATATGTTGAAATTTGAGTACTCTATAATAGAAGGCTATATTAATAAAGCTAGAAGATGAGGTATTTCAATAAACCTGGCGAGTAAATTTAATTGCAGAGGGAGGTTGCCTCGTTGGCCCTCATTAAGGTACTGGATAAAACAGACATGGCCAAACCAGCTACAACATCCTCGTTGAGGGCTCTTTACAAAACGGACATGGCCAAACCAGCTACAATTGGGACACCAATTTTTTTTATCTGATGGCAATAAATTTAATCATAATTTGCTATTTACTAAACAGTGGCCATTAAAAAGTACTCCCTCTGTTTCTAAATAATGTATATTCTATCACTTTTTCTTTGTTTCTAAAAGATCAATATTTTCAATTTTCTATGTATTTTTATTAATGAATTTTAAACTTTCAAGAAATATTAATTGACAATTTTTGATTTATTGAATTGCTATTGGTTAAATTTTATGGAAAATTGTAATATTAAAAAAAATTAGTGCATTGATTGTTAAATATTAAAGTTTTCTTAATATGTGTGAAAAAATCAAAACATAAATTATTTAGAAACAGAGAGAGTATTTACTAACAGTAGCTATTTACAAAATATATAATAGAGCTTGAGAAATTTGCAAACTCCAAGGAAACATTTTTTTCTTGGACAACCATATTGGGGGCACCATGTGGTGAGTCTGGTGACTAATATAAAAGTTAAAGTCTACAAAATAGATAATCAACTAGTAAACTTCTTTGTTTTTTTTGTGCTAAAAAAAAGACAATCAATTAGCATGTAAGTACTCTCTCTGTTTCATTATAAGTCTCACTTTAGCTTTGTGTACACGGATTAAGAAAAAAAAATAATTTTGGATATTTTTTATATAAAAACACAATTACCTATACTCCTAACCATATTTTAACCAATAAAAAAATAAGTTACAAAATAAAATTAATAAATTTTGCTTTAAAAACTGAAAATGACACTTATTTTGTAACGAAAATTTTTCTCTACTATAACACTTAATATGAAACGGATGGAATATATGAATATGCTTGTGAAGTAATGTGTCCACATGCGAATTTGGACCAATGCATTTAATTTTTACATTAAAACACAATCGATGTTTTTTTTCATTGACAATTTTTTTTGTTTTTCTAAAACGCGCTATATCATAATTCAACACAGATGCATAATCCAGATTTTGATCCATACATTCATATAGTTATTTATTTTAATTTTTAAAAACATACCATATATTTTAGGGATGATTTGAAAAATAATTTATTTAGGATTTGAAATTTGAAAAATACACTGTTTTATCTTTTTGAAAACTACACTTATTCATTGGTAATAAGACTTTTTTGTCCACAGTTTAATAAATAAATATAAAAATTCAAAATCACAGATAACTTATTAATTTATTGAGATAAAAATTTAAATATTAAATGTTTAAATTTTATAAATACATAACTTTGAAATATTTAATGATGTATTATTCTATTCGTTTGTTTGGAGCGTCTAATTTACTGAATGCAGAACCACAAAGAGTAAACTATATATAGTGGTGACATTCAATTCCCTGTCAGCTAAAATAACGTTGGAGGAGACACACAACTAGTGATTTTCTCTACAGAATATCCTTGTAAAACAAAAGGTTGCAATTGAGTCATCAAAATTTGAGAATCAGGCAAAACAAAAGGCTGAAATATTTGCCTTCTAACTCAAATGTATGACATCGGAGTAGAGACAGATGGTTTATTCCAGGTTGCCACATAAAGAAGCCATAAACTATCCTTTTTCATGTATGGAACTAGCATATACCGAACAGAAATATCGCTATATTATATCTAGGACTGATTATATCCTTATCAATTTTGATTCTGATCGCTTTTAGTATTTTCTCATATGGGTAAAGATATGCCCTGCTTCTGTATTATTGGACGTACAACTCACAAATTCACTTCAGCATGTCAGCATATGTGTGAAAAAGGTTTGTAAAAATATAGATTTTTGTTATTTTTTTTGTAAAAGTAGAAGAAAGAAGAAATGTTTATGGTTCCTACCTAAGAAAAAGTGTACACCAAATAAAAAAACTGAATCTCGAGAATACTAAACATGATAACTATGAAAATCTGACTTGGTAACAAAATATATAATTAGGTTATTTTAGTCATTTTACTTAATAATAAGAGCATTTTTCAATAATAATGATAAATAGTGTATTTTTTAAAATATAATCTTATGTGAAGATATTTTTCCAATTTTTTCTATATTTTATCGTACATAAATATTGGTGATATTAGCATTAGATTATTATTTGTAATGAATTTATTTTGTTTTAAATTGTGATATTGTTTTAAACCATTAATAATACAATAAGCAGATAATGCTTTAAATTCTTACTATTTTTATATCAATTATATATTTTTCATGAATATTAAATATTTAATTTTTGAAAATAATTAATATTATGATATAAACGAATTACTTATCTTTGGATACGAAAAGCTGATATATTTTAGTATTTACAAATTGGTAAATTGATTTTGTATTGTTTTTATATCATATAATTTATATTAGTTTTTATATATATATAATTATGGATAAAATTAATTTTTGTTTATTTTATAAAATAGTTTATTAAATCTATTTTTATTTGAACAATCATTAATGTTAACCATTAATAAAGTTAAATGATTGTATTTCTAAAAAAATTGCTAAAGATAATTAATACTAAAAATTAGAATTAAAGGTTAGTTAATATTGATACTTCAACTTTAATAAATAGATGATTATGAAAGGCTCTCACTCAAAGACTCTTAGAGTAAATTTTATAGAGTAAAAATTGATTTTCACCAAAGTTACGCTAGCATCAATCCAATAAACACTAAAATAATTACTCTCGGGTTAGAGTAAATTCTTTCGTCGTTTAGACTCCCAAGGAGTAGGCAAGTGGCTGGGAACTTTTCCCCCTTTAGATCTCATCTGTCCTTTTCTTTAAAAATATCTTTGGTATTGCATATGAAGCGTTCATTATAGGGTTCTTAAAAAAACTTGGGGGATATAGCTGCTTGTGTAAAACGAAGAAGAAAGTCTCAAGTTCTGATTTGTTCAATCAACTAGAGATCTTTGGAGAAATTACTATCTTCTTGGGCTAGCTATGTCATCAGCGATGGATAGCGTTAATGGAGTTATCGTTGGATGAAGAAAAGCTTCGTTTGAGATGCCATATCTACCGAAATTCACTTCAACATAGAGAAATAAAAGGAGTTTGATTGGCAGACTGCTAAATCCTCCTTGTCAGAGTATGTCAAGCTTGGTACATGATATGCCAAGGAAGTGGCAGAAGTATGATCGTGTTCGAGGGTTAGCGCTTTCCAAAGAGCGTTTTCAGTTCTTTTTTCAAAACGAGTATGACTTGAAAGATGTTTTGAGTAAGGGCACTCATACTTATAATGAGTGGTCTTTAGCTATTGAGCACTGGGTGGAACATCCTCCGCCTGATTACCTTCAATTCGTGCTTCTCTGGGTACAGATAAGCAACATTCCCATAAACCACTACACGATGGAAGCGATTACAGCCTTGGGAGATTTGGTTGGGAAGGTTGTAACTGTGGCTTTCGATCCAAAGAAGCCTCATAGTATGGAATATGTTCGAGTACATATCAGGTTTAATGTGGCAAACCCTCTGAAGATATTAAACTGAAAAGTGGTGGTTTGGTGAAGATCTTTTACTTTTATGAAAGAGTTCAGAAAAGATGTTACAATTTTCAAAGGATGACTCATGAACAATTTGTTTGTTCGCTTCTTGTTCGACAAAGGCAGAACCAATCCATCAAAAAAAAGGCTGTGTATTTTAGAGGCCAAACCAAAGCCTAAGTTGGTTCTTACTAAGTAGGATCTCCTTTATGGCGTGTTGGAAGAACATCAGGTTGGGATCCACCCCATTCTAGGAAGACCGAAGATTGTTGCTGAGGTGTTAGAAGGAATGAGACAGTACTTGATGGTGGCAGAAGGTGAAGAAAGAAAGATAAGAGAAGAAAGGGTTAGGAAGTTTGTAAAGGAAGTTGAGCTTAATCCGGCTACATAAAGAATGGTACTTAGACTTGAAGAGCCTCCTGTGATAACTAAGGATCTAAAAAAGGAAAGGGTTTAGTGTTAGGGTATGACTCCTCGGAATCAAATCAAAGTATCTCTTCTTCTAGGTCTGATGGTCATAAACTCATGGGAGCTGCTATTGCTGTTGAGAGGGGGTCGACTATCATATCGAAACTTTGCCTGGTCAATTACAGTACTGAGTCTAACACATTAGTTTCATGTTTCTCTAAGTCTGATAATATTTCTACGGATTATAAGATTCGCTCTTTGAGGATGGATCTTCTGGAACTATTAAGAAAAAAGGGAAACTAAGGAAAATACCATACGTAGAGAAGAGGAAGTTGAAAGCATTGGAGGAATCAGAAAAGATAGCAATTGGTTCTGGAATGATTGAGAAGCAAATGGTACTAGTGGAAAATAGAAAAGAGATGGACGCTACAAAGATCGAAGGAAAGGTCGCTAGATAGAAAGCCAAAGAGATGGTCCCAAATGAGGAACCGTCCAAATCCCAATAAACATTGTCAGATGGAACTTCCAAGGCTTGGGGCGGCCTCAGGGCTTGACAGTTCAAAGACTTTTGGAGATACGTCAAAAATATTTCCTTGAGGTTTTATTTTTAATGGAGACAATGCATTGTAGAAACGTCCTTGTAGATACCCAAGTGTGGCTCGGTTATGATTTTGTATATACGGTGGAACTCATTGATACGTGGGGTGGTTTAGCAGTCTTTTGGAAGAGGAGTACAAAGTTGGTTTTTAATCATGTAGATAAGAACTTAATGGATTTCCATGTACAATTTGGTAATCTCGGGTTCTTTCTTTCATGTGTATATGGTGATCCAGTGGCAAGTAGAAGACACATATTATGGGAGAAATTATTTCGGATTGGAGTGCAGAGAAAGCAACCATGGGTTATGGTGAGAGACTTTAATGAAATTTTGTGTAATGATGAAAAACTGAATGGACATAGGAGAAGTGATAACTCCTTCAAACCGTTTCGTGACATGTTGAATACTTGTGGGATGAAAGAACTCTTAAGTTCAGGCAATGTGTTTACGTGGGCAGAAGGAAAAACCTTTGGATTCAAAGTAAGCTAGATAGATCTTTTGGCAATAAGGCAAGGTCTTCGTTATTCCCTTCGGCTTCTCAAGTTTTTATGGAGATGAGAGGTTCTGATCACCGGCCTGTGTTGCTAAGTCTGATGGACTCACATGAAAAGTACAGATGCTCCTTTAGATTTGATAGACGTATGCTTCGCAAACCTGAAGTCAGAGCTGCCATTTTAAAAGAATGGTCCGCTAATATTAATGGGCTTGGAGCTTCAGTTGTAGACATGATCAGAGACTGCAGAAAAGAACTCAGCCGGTGGAAACGATCAGCAGATATGAACTCCAAGCTTAGAATATGGAGACTTTAAGAGGAATTTGATATAGTTATGTATAGCCGTAATCCCGATCTTGCGATGTTGAGATCACTAAAGTTCCAATTGATAAAGGCTTACTCTGACGAAGCAAGTTTCTGGAACACAAAAGTGTAAAGACCAATGGAGTGCCTTTGGTGACAGAAATTCCAAATTCTTTCACTCTTCAGTCAAAACAGACAGAAACATGAATTACATCGACAAACTTCAGGATATCAATGGGAATATGGTAAGAGGAGAGGCTGTAAAAGGGGAGGTAGCGGTTAAATATTTTGCTGATCTATTCAAGAACTCGAGACCTCAAGCTCTTGATTCATTATTCAGTGGAATGGCTCCTAGAGTGACGAGTAGGATGAATATGGACATGACCAGAAGGCTATCTAAAGATGAAATTAAGCAGACAGTCTTTTATATTAAACCAAGTAGTGCTCGAGGAGCTGATGGCATGACAAGCTTGTTTTTTTCAGAGTTACTGGGATATTGTGGGGACGAGAGTTATTCTGGAAGTTCAAAGTTTTTGCAACTTAGGTTCTTTTCCTAAACAATGGAACTTCACGCAAATTTGTCTTCTTCCTAAGAAGATTCACTCTCCTTTGATGACTGATCTTCGTCCTATAAGCTTATGCTCGGTTCTGTATAAAATCATTTCCAAGATTCTGGTCTCGTGACTTCAACCCCTTTTATCTGATCTAGTAACACCAAATCAGTCAGCATTTGTGGAAAATAGGCTGATTTTCAATACTCCCTCCGTTTCATATTAAGTGTCGTTTTAGAGAAATTTTTTTGTAACAAAATAAGTGTCGTTTTCGACTTTCAATGTAAAATTTATTAATTTTATGCTGCAATTTATTTTTCTATTGGTTGAAATATGGTTAGGTGTATAGGTAATTGTGTTTTTATATAGAAAATATGCAAAATTAATTGTTTTCTTAATCTGTGTGCAAAAACCTAAAGTGACACTTATAATGAAACGGAGGGAGTAATATTTTGATCGCTCATGAAGTTGTTTATGCGTTGAGGACTCATTCGGTTGTGTCTAATGAGTTCTTGGATATTAAAACGAATATGTTGAAGGCTTATGACAAAGTAGAATGTGGATATGTGGAGGCTTTGCTGAAGGCAATGGGAATTGACCCTAAATGGATTGAACTGGTAATGCTTTGCATATCAACAATCACTTATTATGTCCTTATTAATGCTCAACCTTTTGGAATGGTGGTTCCAGAGAGAGGTCTTAGGCAGGGAGACCCCCTCTCTCCCTTTTTGTTTGTACTTTGTACATAAGGTTTAACGCACCTAATGAATAAAGCATAGGAGAGAAATCTGATTGAAGGGATCAATTTTTTGGATGACGGCCCGACAATACACCATATGTTATTTGCTGATGATAGCTTGTTCATGCTTAAAGCTTCAGAAACTCAATGTGAAAAGCTTCAATCAATTTTAGATTACTATGGAAGCTTAACATGGCATGTCATCAATTTGTCTAAGTCTTCAATTACTTTTGGTAAGGATGTGAGGGAGGAATTAAAACAGAGAATCAAGAACAAACTTGGTATCTTTAATGAAGGAGGGTCCAACTCTTATTTGGGCCTACCTGAATGTTTCTCTGGTTCCAAGGTAGAGATTCTGAACTTCATCAAAGACAAAACTAAGAAAAACCTCTTATGCTGGTACTCGAGAACCCTTTCTCAGGGTGGTAAAGAAGTGTTGATCAAGTCTGTAGCTATGGTCTTACATGTCTTTGCCACAAGTTGTTTTAAGTTTCCAAAAATCACATGTGAGAATTTGACTTCAGGTATGGCTAATTTTTGGTGGAGTTCACTGGAAGACAAAAAAAAAATTCACTGGGTGTGAGTTGGTAGAAACTATGATTACCTAAGAGTCTTGGTGGTATGGGGTTCAAAAACTTACAGCTCTTCAATCAAGCCTTTCTGGCAAAGCAGGCATGACGACTTTTAAATGATCGGGTTGTCTCTATACAAGACTCATGAAGAGTCGATATTTCCAGAATGGAAATTTTGGCCAAGCGTTGATAGGTACTAGACCTTCCTCTGGATGGAGAAGCCTAATGTTTAAAAAAGAGTTGTTGGATAAAGGTTTGAAATGGATGATAGGCAATGGTGAAGATATCTTAGTATGGGTGACTCCTTGGATTGACGATGGCGTTGGATTGAGGTATCCGTTGATGAAAAACATTCTCATTGACCTCGACTTAAAGGTTTCAGCTTTGATAGAGCAACACTCGAAGACTTAGAATGTGTTGGTACTGAGAGATTTGTTTTATTCTCAAGAAGTGGAGTTGATACCGAAGATGGAAACTACGCCAGGCTTTAGAGATTTTAAAGTGTGGAAGTACAACTTAGGTGGAGCATATTCGACAAAATCTGGATACTGGTTGGCCTCAAAGCTGTCTAATTCGGAGGTGAGAAGTTTGGTTGAATCTTTACCATCTATCAATCCGGTCAAGGAAATCATTTGGGAACTCCCTATTTCATCTAAACTAAGAATTTTTCTATGGAAGATTTTGTCTAACGCCTTACCAATGGCTCATGGTATAGTAACCAGAGGGATGAAAATCGATAACAGATGTCAATTCTATGGCATGGAGGGTGAAACGAGAAACTATTTACTTTTTACTTGCCCTCATGTTGGACTTGTATGGGCGGTGTCTGGGGTTCCTATGCCATGTGAATGCTTTAGTCAATCCATTTTCCAGAACATTAATTTTCTTTTTATTGAGCAGAAGAATTTCAATATCCCATAGCATTAAGGAAAGTTTTTCCTTGGTTGTTGTGGAGAATCTAGAAAAATAGGAATGGCATGATGTTTGAAAGGATGGAGTTTGATGCATTGGCGGTGGTTAACAAAGCGTTTAATAACATGAATGAATGGGCACAAGCTCAAGTTGTGAAGTCTGCTGGTGAGATGTCTATCGTTGTTGGCCCAAATGAAACTCATATGGAATGGTCGCCTCCTCCAGTTCTATGGCGAAAGTGTGACGTAGGAGTAGAATGGGAAAAGGAAACCACTTATGTGGGGCTGCTTGGTTGCTAAGAAATGATAAGATGTTATTCTTATGCATAGCAAGTGTTCATTCACTAATATTCTGTTATTGAAAAGGTCTATGTTCAAGTCTAGCTTTGGACAATTGAAAGTATGCGAAGTCTTGAATTTTTAAAGATTGTATTTGTAAGAGAGTCTAAAGATCTTGTTGGGACGGTCATAAGACCGCCATCATAGCCTTCCTTTAGATGGATGTCAACTGCTATTTGATCATCCCTCTAATATATTCTTGAGTGGAAATTGGAGAAAGCTGATAGAAAATGATTTGTGACGCTTACCAAATTGCGCAGAGTGTATAATTATGGGATCTTTCTTAATCGTATGTGGCCACAAGCTTCTCTTCCTAGTTGGCAAAACTTATTGGCGAAGTTGTTGAAAACCGAGGTTTTCCTTTTGTGATGCCTTTGATTGTGTGAGATCCTAATTTTTTGGGTATGTGTTATAGATTTTTTCGTTGTTTGTCTAAGAGTAAATTCTTTCAGAGTAAATTTCTAGTATCTTTCCTTTTTTTTGTCAAAATATTTTAATTTCATAAAACCCAAAAAGGAACATACAGAGAGATTTCAAAATCTACATAGGCCCATTATAAACATCACCGAAAGAAAACACACTAATGTTACATGCATTAAAACCACATGTCTTCCACTGAAAAAGAACAAGACCAAATGGCATTTATTTGGGCAGGGATCGAAGAGTTTCTACCGACTTCACGTCACTCCGAACTCCGACATCTTCTCCGCCGCTAAACCACTAACTCCTCCGCTTCAGTCTACCACCAACAAAAGACTTCAAATCACCTATGAAACTTCCCTCTATTGCAGATCACCGTGGCATATGACCCAATTCTTCAAACATCATCTTCATGAAAATCCAGGGAGGTTGAAAGACATAGAGATGTAGACAATTTGCTGAGACATCCGAAGGATCCCAACTCTTCTTAATCTAATCTCTCCATCACCAAAACTAGGGCTGGGCAAATAAACTGAACCCGAAAATCTGAACCCGAAAATCTGAACCGAATCCGACCCGATTAAAATGTATCTGAACCGATCCGAACCCGACATAAGTACCGAATGAATCTTTTTTTAAGGTATTTCAGGTTATGGGTTTTACCCGAACCGAACCCGAATTTAAATGGATATCCGAAAGAAGCCGAAAGTTCAAAATTCCAAAACAAACTTGTACTATACTCAATCTGAATTTCTAAAATGTATCCAAAACATAATAAGATATTATGAAATACCTACAATAAATTAATTATTACATAAATAATTAACTGAAATATTTAGTCTAATATATATTTTATTGGTTAATATTAATATTTTATGCTTGACATGCATTTGAAGTTTAGTTATGAATACATTTGTTTAGAAGTTTAAACAATGTTGTTGTTTTTAAAATTTAAATAGTATTCTTAAGTTTATATAAATGTTAGTTGTGAACTTTAATTTTTTATGTTTCACTATGTGTGATTTTCTTTTTTACAAGGCTTTGGTTTGTCATGAATCATAATATGTTTAATGTTTTCACGTATAGTTCGATGATAAGTTTCGTATAGTTGATGGACGAGTTTCACAAATGACAATAATATGGTTTGAATAAGCTTAATACACAAATTTATTGAAATAATTGAAGATTTAGTAAATTTAATCAAGTAGAAATTAATATTTTTAGAACCAATAACTTGATTAGTATCCGAAACTGAAATTATTTCGGTTTCAACCGGATCTTGGACATTTTGGACATGTAACTAAACCCGAACTGAACCCGACTAAAACCGAACCCAACCCAACCCGATTTTTTATAATATCCGAATGGAACTGAAATTCATAAACCCAAAAAACCCAAAACCTGAATAAATCCGAACCAAAACCCGATTGGAGCCCCAATTGCCCACGCCTAACCAAAACTCTCCCAATCTCTCGATTGACAACAACGAAATACTACATGCAAAGCCCAACATATTAGCCATAAATCATCTGGTTTATATTCAATTGCAGAAATCGAGCTAAGATGAGGATGAAGAACAAAGGACATAGCTTTAGGAATTTTAAATGAAGAAGATAAAGAGGGCTTTCGGATAAAAATTGGATCTTATTAATTCAAACCAAATTGGAAGCCAATGATAAACATAAAGAACAACTCAAGTATTGATTTGAAGTGACACACCAAAATCGTCAAAACGATATAAACAAGTCACCTAGCTAAACAACAATCGGATTAAACGGAAAATAATATAGAACAACAAAAAATAAATAAAAGATTATGGCAACCGGTAGCCAGAGATCGATTTTAAATTTAAGAAACCTAGAGAGAAGCTCAGAGAATTAAGAGAGAGAAAGTTTAAATTTCACTTTATTCTTAGTTAGGCTATCTTATCCAATCATTTGACTCTTACAATCATTCTCATTAGGGGTTACAGTAAGATGTTATATACGCATCAGACATGTTCAAAATAGATCCAAAAGTGTTTCTTTAACAAGGTTTTGCTGTTCAAGCCTCGTTAACTTAACACAATCAAACACATCTCCAATATTGAACCTTTATCCCACAATGATAAGCGAGTAGGGACAGGAAAGCCTTTTAGTAACCACGTCCCTCGCAGGTCAGACTCGCAAAAGATCAAATAAAACATATCACACGGATGACCTGTTTGCCATCAGCATCTACATTCACCTTACTCCATTTTCTACTCTATAATAAAGTTTGTTCCATTGATACAGTAATCTCTTTTTTGTTTGTTCATTACTCCATTATGAAATAAGAAATGGAATAAGATTGAAATATGTTTTATATTCATATTCTATTTTATTCCATTTTAGAAGAAGATATGAAGTTTTACTGCTCTAAGTAGAAACCAGAAGGCAACCGTTCGATAAAAGCACACCCCAAACCAAAAACATTAACCTTTTGGTCCATATCTATAACAAGCACACCCCAAATCAAATCAAATATATTAACAGTTAACTTGACAAGGAGAAAAGAGGACACTGTTTGTGATGTATGTCAGATTACAAAAGACTCAGCAACGGCTTTAAAAGCCTAAGCCAGGGATAACTGTATTTTGATTTTTTGTTTCTCATCATCCACAATCACAAACAATACATAAAAACTTGTAACAGTGAAAGCCTCAGACCGTCCTAGTCAATTTAGATGCTTATCAACACTGAATTTTCAGCAACCATTTAATCTAATCATCACCGGCTTTCATTTACAACAATACAATCATCAGATCTTCCTATACAAGTGAATCATCATACCCAGAAACAAAATTCAGAGCATTCAACAACTTGGCAAAAAAGTTTCTTCATTTGATCCAATACTAACCAAAAAAAAGGTCCAAAGAAGAATATTGTTCCCCGACGTCCTAAGAAACATCATCGAAATTGACGAACAGGATAGCGAGGGAAACTAAATTCAATGTAGGCTAATACATTCACAACAAAGCTTCACATGTAAATTATATTCAAAGCATGAATCTTTATATCATGTAAAAGCCACTATTATAAAACACAAAACAATTAAGGAAGAACTCAGTCCCTTAGATGTTCATAATGAATTGCGATCATTACCGCTATCATTACAGGTCTGTAAACTGACTCATCACTGTTCTTCCGACACTCAAATCAAAGAAAAAAAACAGAGATTAAGACAGTATCTAAACAAGATATGTAGTCGCTCAAGTTATGCTCCCGAATCGGCACCAAAACTAGAGTTAACAGTATGATGCTTTTGAATTGATTAGGGAGGATTTTAAGAATAACGATGAGCAGCACGATTGATATTGCTTCAAGGGAACGAATCATATGGGAACGGACAAATCCACATCGACTATCTGATGAAGCACAATCAAAACCAAAACCTAATTAATTAAGAAGACGATGAACACAAGAAATAAAGATCCTATTGAATAATTAAAACCCTAGATAAACGGCTGAAGAACTGTGTTGATGAAATTTGCTGGCTTGTGTGTAGTTGTTATATAGTGATGAAGTCTCCGTTAGGTGTGTTTGAAACCCTAAGGGCTAGGGCTTTCGCACTAACGAAAGTAACCTTGGGCTGTAGGAGTAATGGGCTTTGTCTCTATGAAGCCCAGTATTATATTGCTTTCGCATTTTTTTACTGTCGATTGTTTGTTTATTGAATTTTTGGTCCCGTGAGTTTTCTTTTAAACACGAGAAGAACATGTCAATGTCATTATCTTGCTGTCAATTACGAAACTTATAATAATAATAAATGATTGATGAGAAAAAAAAAGCAAAAGAAGGGAGTTTCCGAGTAAATTTCTGTTAAAATGAAAATGAGGGGAAAGTAGTAGATTTCGAGTCATTATCTAGTCACGATATACATGGAAACGTGATGTGTTTGCAGAACGTACCATCTCGTCTTCTGCAGAGTCCCAAAAAGCGTGGTAACTTTTTTGTTGCAACCAAAAAAAAACTCTTTCTTTTATTAAGATAAATATATTAGAATTTTTTTAATGAAAATATTACATATTTCAAAAAAAAAAATTGATTTTATTAAGAGCATATCTCTCAAATAATCATTTTTAAATTTTTGTCACAATTTTTTTTAAAGTGACCGAAATATATTTCTTTTATTTTAAAATTTTATTTTTCTTTTAATTTTAAATTTCAGCTCCAAAACGATACCCAGAACTTTAAACTATAAGTTTAGATTATTTAACCTAAAGAGTATACATGTATATTTACACCATTTAATAAAAAATATTTAAATTATTTTTATTTTGGAAGACTATTTAGGTGACGAAAAAGTTTAAAATTTATTTTAGAATATTTCTATTTTATTAATTAGTTAAAATTTATTAAAAATACTAAAAATACAAAAAAAAATAACATATTTACTATACTAATTAAATGTATTTTAATTGGTGTGAAACACCAAAAAATTAACGAAGGGAGTATAATGAAAGGAAGAATATTCCCATTTCATTATTCGGCCGAGGTAAATATCTTTACAATCATAGATTCATAGTTTCTGAATGGATACATTTATGATTCAACCACCAAATATTTATTGAAGCTGGTGATATAGTGGTCCACACCACATTCTACAACTTTGTTTCCTCTGTAAACTAAGAATTTAATATACATAAATTCTTTTACTTTTTGTTCTCGGATAAAAGAAAACTCCACATTCGAAATGGATAAGTGGATAAATGCATAAGACTTTATAAAACAATATGAATGTATGGACCGGGTGATTGTGGTCGAGTGGTAAGGAGACGGGACTGGGACGCCAACACGTTTCAGGTTCGATCCACCTGCTGCGCGAAACTAAGTCACAATTATCCTGGTCACCTTACACGGATATGGGCCTATGCTTTAGGGCCCATTTGAATACCCGGAGAGAGGGTCTATCCGTGGGCTGCACCTCCCCTTGGGGATTAGTCTGGGCCTCTCCATGGGCCTGGGATACCCCCAGGTTAATAAAAAAAAAAAAAAAAAAAAAAAAAAAAAAAAAAAAACAATATGAATGTATGACAACAATTTAGCAAGAGCTGAGGCATCAAAAACTTGTCCGTGTCGCTGCACGCCACAATATGGGAGATTCTAGTGAAACAAGTGATAACCGTTGGATCTTCATCCATTCAAAATCTGACGTTTTAAAATCAACATGTAGACTTTTCTTTATAACTTTTTTTTTTACCCCCAGGTTAATAAAAAAAAAAAAAAAAAAAAAAAAAAAAACAATATGAATGTATGACAACAATTTAGCAAGAGCTGAGGCATCAAAAACTTGTCCGTGTCGCTGCACGCCACAATATGGGAGATTCTAGTGAAACAAGTGATAACCGTTGGATCTTCATCCATTCAAAATCTGACGTTTTAAAATCAACATGTAGACTTTTCTTTATAACTTTTTTTTTTGAACTTCTGACCCCAAAAACACATTAAAAGTTTTCACCAAAAAAACAAATTAAAAAATTTCTTGCTTTATTGATTGTCTGTCGATGTCATCTATAATTCTGAATACAATATATATTAATTAATGTACTTGAAGTACAATACTTAGGTCATCAAATCAACAATTACGTGCAAATGCGATTCCCCCAACTTTAAAACCAAACTCGTTTTGTTTACAGCATTTCTATTTTGTCGTTCTTATCAATGTTTTCCTCACATACTCATTTAGTCATTTACGTATATTTGGATTGATTCTAATATAGTAGTATTAGTATTACTTTCAGAATTTAGGAAGTTACTTGACATAACAATCGATCAGTTGTTGTTAAACATGCCGTATATGTTGGCGGGGCGGTGCTTGTTAAAGAAAATTTTAAGCAATAGCTTAAGGCATCATTTAAGCAAAAATTATATATAAGGCATATTTATAGAATTTTAATTTTGTATGGTCTCTTGAAAACTGTTTTAAAGTTTTTATGTAAACTTAAATCAAAATTACAACTAATATTTTTAAATATTTTTCATACAGTCAAAATTTGATTCTAAAAACTGATTAACTACAATTATGTCTACATTTACAATATATTTATTTTATTATTTTACTTCTTCTTAATTGATATTTTATATGTTATGAAAAATTATGATAAAACATATTCTTTTTAAATTGAAATCACTATTAATATCTTTAGATAAGTTTTAATATGTTATTATTTATTTTTAAAATTTTTAAAATAATTTATGTTATTGAAAATATTAGTAAATGTAATTTATATTAAATATAGTATTATGATGTATTATATTTTTTTACACGTTAACATAAAATATTAAGAGGTATTTTGAGTATTTTTTCTAAGAAATTTTTGTATTTTATTTTTATTTAAAAAATATCTTTTTATTAGTCACTGCAAAATAATTTAATAAAAGTTGAACTTTTTTTTGGCCTATGGGCTCGACTATGTATGTTGGAGGCGGGTTTCACCTGCTTCAAACCCGGTTCGAAAATCTGGCCATGCATCATAGAACCCGACAAGGAGACAATAAGTCCATAAATGTTAAAAACTCATTTCGAGCTGAGAATATAGTTCACGCTAAACTAGCACAGCCAAACAAAAACGAAAAGAAAATTAGGATATTAAAGACGGTCAGAAAGACACTTATTACTATTTGGAGATCACATTGTTGTTATGATCTATCTCTTAGCACATACTAGCTCCATTTTGTTATAAATGTCGTTTTGGATTTTTTTTATTTCGATATATTTGACGTTTTCCCAAAAACAATGCAAAAGTCAGTAACAAATGACCATATTTACCCTATACTTACTCCACTTTTTGCGTTACGAGACTTGAACTTAATATTAATGTCATTTTAAAGTTTATTTTCTCTGTTTCTAAAAAATTGTCATTTAATATTTTTTGTTATATGAAAATTGTTATTTTAAAATTTCAATGCAACTTGAACTTAATATTAATTTCAAATGCATTGATTTTATAAAATATTTTATTTATCTCAAATAATATTAGTTGAATATGTGTAATTAATAAAAAAAACTTAAATATATTTTAATCATTTTAATTAGTGTGAAAATGTCAAAATAGCACTTTTAGCGAAACAGAAAAAATAATAAACTTAAAATTATGGAGTAAACTTTGTTGGAAGTATACTTATTAAAACGTTTTTGAAAGTCTAGTATAATAATTTCATTATTTTTCTTTATTTTTGACTATTTAAATAATTTTAATATATGGTTTCAAAATAATTGAATGTTAGTTTTAAGTATATCATTTTATTCTATTCATACAGAGAATAAAATGAATCAAAATTATTTTAAGTTTTATAATCTCAAATTTTAGTAAACTACATAATAAATCTACTATTCTTTAAAATTAAATAAACTTCATTTGAAATCTACGAAACCACAAACCCTAAATCCCAAACTTGTACCAAATATGTAAATCTTGTAAAATATTCAAAACTCTAAACTAACAAAAATCTAAATCTAAAGTTTAACCTTAAAATATATACATCGTTGAACCTAATGTAAACCACATCATAAACATTGTATATACATGATTAGCAAACCAATCTATATTATTTTAAGTTATTAAATTGTATTAAATTTTAATTTATATTCTTTTACTTGTTCATATATTAATAATTTATAATAAATTTAAATAATTTACTGTTTGCATATTTAAAATAAAATTATTATATCAATGAAGTAGACTTCTTTGTTTACCATAGATTTCAAAAGAATATAATGGTAAAATGATTTTTTGGTATTTTATTAGTTATAGAAGTAAATAATTATCTAATAAACTATTTATGTTATTTTTGCATTTTATTGAATTAAGATTTATTTTTTGTATTTAAATCACTTTTTCTGTTTTATATCACAAATCTCTCTTCTTTTAGTAAATTACTAGATTCTGATCCGCCCTTTCAAAGGGCGGATATAACTTTTGTTTTATTAGGACATCATTATCCTTAAAACTCCTAATGGGGTTCTTAATTTTTTTTTTGCTGCTTAAAAAAAAAAGTTTAAAAAACAAACCAATCGCGGGCCGCCACGTGTCAGTGGACCCACAAACAGTGTAAGAAACTCTCCAAAACTCGTTCTTATTTAGTAGTTTTTAGAAGCGGTTCTTGCACTGTCATGGGCACCACATGTCGCGAACAGTGCAAGAACCCCTCCTAAGAAACCCAGATAATCATGCTCTTATATTTTAGAAACTTAATTTATATATTTGTGTTTTTGTAATTATATTTTAATTAAAATTAATTTCATTTAATATAATTTTTGGTAATTATATTAAATATGTCAAGCTGCATAACTATATACATGTGTGATATACATTTCAGAAACTATTTTAAAACTTTATTCTTAAAGTTTGTAACATATTATATTTTCTTAATAGTTACCTAACATAACTAGTCAAGAATATTCATATAAAAAATCCGACTTAGAATCGACCCGAGAAAATTTAATACTTAGTGTTTTGAAACCCAACCCAAATCCGTGGTTGAACCGGTAAACCCGGTGACCAATATAAATCAGGTTTGAGTTTGTGAAAAAAATATTTAAAAACCCAATAAACATGCAAAAAATCACTAAAATTCGGAATCTGGTTACCGGTTGAACCGTTGGTTGAACCGATAGATAAATTTTACTTTTTATTAGTTTTTAATTATGTTTTTAAAATATGTTTTGTATAATTTTTAATAAAGAAGTTACGTTTTTTCAGTTTTTTTATCGGACAATTTATTAACAATTAGAACATATATTTTTGTTAATAGATTAGAATAATAGATTTGGTTCCTCGGATATTTTTTTAGTTAAATAAATATTGTGATTTTAGAATTAGATATTGGCTATGTTATTAGATAACAAAAACGAATAAGGAAAAAAATTATATATATTCAAGGGGGATTTGCTAAAAACAACCTAAAATTTCAATTTAAATCTATAAGTGTACCCCAATTTCAATCAAATGCAAAACCAAACTACAAGAGTGATAAAAGTACTATTTAACCCTTATGACCAAACAAAAAAACATAAGTGTATTTTACGTTTGCATCCTTTGTTAGTCTACACGTAACAGAAAGAAGTCTACATATATGTAGACCTCGTACGAAGTCTATTCATTCGGTAGACTTGTTATGTAGTCTATACCATAATTTTATCTAATAATTTAATTTTAAAAATGCATAAAAATAATTGTTGTAATATTTTTAACTAATCATTAATATAATGGATAATATGAAGTAAAAAAATTAAAATTTTATATAATTAAACATTTTTAAGGAACATTTAGGGTTTGAGATTTTTGGTTAAGGGGTTCGTAGACATATTATAAAGTCTACATATATGTAGACCTTTTTTCAGTCTACACACAATTTAACCTAACCGAATTTAACCAATATAATTTGATGATCAAATAAAACATTTACGGTTTGAGATTTGTGGTTAAGGGGTTCGTAGATATATGTAGACTTTTTTTCAGTCTACACACAATTTAACCTAGTATATAAATACGATTTCTCAAGCTTTTCAGGTAAAAAAAAAAACTAATCTTCGCCGTATCTCTCTCTAGGCAATTTCCGGTGAAATTTCCGGCGAACTCGATCCACGTAGTTTCCCATCCGCTTCGTCTCTGTCTCCTCCATCGCTCTGGTAAGTTAAATGTCTCTGCTTTACCTCTCTGTTGATAAAAAGTGACCACCTTTACCTTTTTCTCTTTTTAGATCTGAGCCGGTGACTTCTAAGGAACGGTGCTTCTCGTCCAAATCTCTGCTTCCGGTCAGTATCATGGCTTCTACTTCATCTCTCTGTCCTAGCCAGCAAGGGACTGTGCTTCATCTTTCCAACGTACGTCTCTCTGTCATCTCTATCTCTCGTTTAACTAATAACCTAACAAGCTCATCCTTGTTTACTAACCTTTTAGTTTCTTTTGATTCAGATCTGAGTCGGTCAGTCTTAGATCCATTTCTCTAACGAGCATTGCATCCTCTCTAATCCATTTCTCTGCTTCCGGTGAGTTTACTTCATTTTGAAGTGTAGTATGAAGTTTCGAATTTGTAGACTGGAATTTTGAATTTGTAGACTGATATTTTGAATTTGTAGACTGATATTTTAAATTTGTAGACTGATATTTTGAATTTGTAGAATGATATTTTGAATTTTGTAAACTGATATTTTGAATTTGTAGACTTCTCATGTAAACTAATGTTTTGAATTATGAAACCCATTAGGATTAACTATTACACACTTTCAAACGAAAAAATTGTGAAAAAGTTTAATGCATAGTACACAAATTAACTTTTAATGTAAATTTCAAAATAGACTCCATGTTCAATCTACAACGTGGTAGACTTTCTTTTCAGTTTACATCCGTAGACGGTCAGATAGGTCTACTTTTTGGGTTAGTTTTTGCAATTGACCATTTTACGGATTACTTTTATAGTTGAAAAAAAGTTGTGATTTTATATAAGTAGACTTCGTTTTCAGTCTACAACTTCAAAAAGGTTAGTTTTCGCTATTGACCATAATTTTCCAGGATTTGACTTTCAAAGGTAGACTAAATATACATTCTACATGTTTTAGTTTTTTGAATGAGGTTAGTTTTACAATTGACTATGTTTGACTTTTTAGGGGGTAGATTGAAATGAACGTCTACAGATTTGCAGACTTCGCAAGAAGTCTACTCTCAAATCCGACGAGTCAGTTTTGCATTTGACCAAAATAAAAAATAGACTTCACGGGTAGTCTACCTTTTTTTTTTTTCTGGAAGAGAAGACTGCATCTGAAGTCTACATATTAAAAAATAATAATTAATTTTAAAAAGTTTTAGTCAAACACAAAACTAAACTTTTCAACGCAGTCAAAATTTTGGTCAAATGCAAAACTGACCTTAAGTAAACATCTTCGGCAGTCTACGCATCGTAGACTTATGTTGAAGTCTGCTTATGAAAAGTCAAAAGTTCATTCAAATGCAAAACTAACCTCTTTTGCGTAGTCGTCTTTGTAGGTCTACGTACTTTTTTGTTCTTGTTGTCAAAGGTTAAGATGTAGACTGTCGGGGAAGACTACGTTACAAAAAAAATCCGTTTTGTCAATTGCAAAACTGACCTGTGCATTGACAAATAGACTGCATTGTATGTCTACATAAGGGCGTAGACATATAAAACAGTCTACTATCGCGACACAGATCTGAGAAACGACTTAAACCATGAAAATAGTTATTTTTTTTGCTGTGTGAAGCTCGTTTCCAGCCTTTTCAACCGTCCAAACTCCAATAATGACCAAAATGAAACATTTTTGACGATTCACAAGTGAAAAAACATGAAATTATGAAGTTTATGATTATGAAAATGAAGGTTAAGAGAGATTTTTAGATGAAAATGTTGAGAAAATGAGAGGAAATGAAGATTTGCTTGTTTAGAATTAGAAAAAGTGGTTGAAAATTCAATTCTAAAGCTTTAAGAAATCAAAAATGGTGGTTGAAAATATTGATGATGATGGCATAGTTGTAATTAAGAAGAAATGTTTAGGCTGTATTTGGTTTTATAATAATGGCAAATTTGTAAATAATGCAATAACTTATGAGTATTATGGAAAATTCAATGATAAATAGTAACTAAAAAAAAGAGGTTGATTTTGGGTTTGACTTAAATTTTTAGGTTGTTTTTGAAAAAATCCCTATATTCAAACATTTTGGTTGCTATCTGCGTAGTCGTAAAAAATATGAATTTAGTTATTATGGAATTTCCTTGTTATTGTCGTGTTATTTAATAGTATTGATTATAGATTAAACAATTATAATTTATATGAACATATAAGCAGTTATATTAGATGGTGTATTTTTTTAAATTTAAAAAACTAATATCAATTTGACTTGATTATGTTTTAATAAAATTGATATTGCAAGTATTATATACCACTAATAGCTTTCGGTGACGTTTTGTGGGACTTTTTAGGTGTTCGAATGTCTTCAACTTTTGGTTAGAACTTAGCAGTGACACATTTTTTAGGTGTTTGGATGTCTTTAAATAGCTTTTGGTCAACACATAAGACATTGTAGGCTGTCGTTTTTGACTAAATACAATTACAATTAACTGTGTTTTTATTACACTGAACACAGTTTTCGCGTGTATTTGTTTATTACAGTTAAAATTATTATGAAGATGGGAAGTATATGATTGGCAAAACACAGCTTAATACAATTATGATTATATATTCCATCTAATTCCAATACTTTGTATCTTGGTCAAATTTTTCAAATATAACTTTTTGAAATTTTTTTCACAAAAATAGACTTTAAAAAATGACTACAATAATTTTTTTTATTTTGAAAATTTTAATATATTGTTTGTTTTTTTAACTTTAAACTTCATCTCCAAAATCTCACCCCATAACTCTAAACCCTAAGTCTATATTAGTTAACTCAAATGGTATAAATGTATATTTACACCATTTAATAAAGTCTATTTTGGTTATTTTTTTCTCTTTAAATGCTATTTTAATGACAAAACTATTTTTAGGTATATCGTATGATATTCCTCTTGTATCTTTCACACAAATATTAAAGAATTATTTCTCAACTTTATTTATAAATACTTTTAAAGAAAATTATATCTAACTTGAATCGTTCATAGTCGTTTTTGGTTAGGAAATTATAAGAATACATATGTTTATTATTATTTTCCAAACAATAATGTAATGATAGATGAGTTTCCAACTTAAAATTAATTGGTGATGAGTGGTGTGGCTCATTTATCTTATATATTACTAAGGAGTCCTTCTAACTTTCGATGTGCGACACTTTGTGTCTAATACGCCCTTCGAGATGATGACTCTTTGAGTGTCAATCTTGAAATATTTGGGCAAAAATACATGGGCCATTTTTGGGGCCAGATCGATGAGGATCGGGTTGGACTTTGTGGATTGGGGGCTCTGATACCATGTTAAGCTAGATGAGCTTCCAACTTAAAACCAATGGGTGATAAGTGGAGTGGCCCATCTATCTTATATATTACTAAGGATCCCTTTTAACTTCTAATGTGAGATACTTTGTGTCTAATAGTCCTTAGCTAACTAGGAAACCAAAATTAGGATTTTGACACCCATAATACAAAGATTTTAGACGCTGAGTATAATTTGGACAATACAAATGAAATTTCAAATTTAATATTTTAAACATATACTTATATTTATATTTAAGTGTATGATGTCTGAGAATTTCCAATTCCAATTATATATACGGTAATGATATCCCTAGCTAACTAGGAAAAACAAAACTAGGACTTTGACACCCATAAAAGGATTTTAGATACGAGTATAATTTGAACTATACAGTTATGAAATTTCAAATTTAACATTTTAAACTTATAGTAATTTTTTTCACAACGAAAGACTAATATATTACTCATACAAGAGGTAGTCTAAGTAATCAACCCGGAATAGAAAGATCAATAAAAATAATTCTTATGAAAAGATCTAGCGGTTCTAGTTAAAGAATCCGCAATTAAATTATGAGATCGAAGAATGTAGATAATTTTGAAGTTAAGAAATCTTCTTTGTAACCTCACTATCCCTTTAACTCTGTCAAAAATTTGGCTCGTAATCGTTGCTGTCAATGCAATTTGTTTAGAAAACTTGGAATGTAGAGTGACGAATCATACTTCACATAACCCAATCAAGTGATTGTAGTTCCGAATGCAGTGAAAATTCTCTTTTTATTCGATTTCTTGTGTCATAAGTAGGATTTGTACAGATGTATCTTTCCAAACCAATCCATATCTACTAAATTGCAATGTAAGGTTCCAAGATCTATCCATCAAACATATCTTCTGTAAGCATATAGCCTGAGGATAAATTAGTGTTTGTTCCTCTATAGAAGCTCGTGCATTTGCCTCGAACCAGGTTTGAAATTCTCTTTCCACATGTCTCATAAGCTCTTGTGGGATATCAAATTATTCAGATATAAGGATCTCTATCAAGGTTGGAGTCTTCTACAATATTTTTCCTCCATAAAAGATATTTCCACATTAGTGTAAACACATGCGACTGGAAAAAAATTTGGATGCGAAAGTGATTTTGATAAAGCTTATTCCTAAAAAATTGGTGGGCATTCAAAAATATCATGAGTTACTGACTTATCAGGTTCCCCCTATCTTGGACAATGATTGTCACATCACATATGGCGACATGTCAGGTTCTTTATTATAGCTACATGTCATGTTACTAGCTGCCATATAATATGACACATATTTTCTTAGGAGCATTTATTTTCCAAACAAAGGTTTGAAGATTTGTAATGCTTGGCTCTGAATATACATCCTATGATTCGTTCATTAGAATATTTCTACCAACCTAGTATTATGACTTAATAGTATACAAACCACTCTTCGTAAAGCTCTTGACTTAACATCATCCTTAGTTCATATATGGGTAAGCTACAAATTAGTGGTATGTCCTATGGAACAACAAAATTCTCGAGCATCTCCATATTCAGTTCCTTCTGATCTTCTTTTATAAAAATGATAACTGACATTCTAGGATGGGCTACTATAAAATTTGGTCGGGAATGTCTCGTAGGTGTGGTTGGGATCCAAGGATCCTCCCATGCTTTAACCTCATAACCATAATGAATCTTATGTATGATTCCTAGGGCCAATAGTGGTTTTACAGCTGAGAAACTTGTCCAGATATATGAGCTATTATTTATAAAAAATATTTGCAAAGGTGAGGTAAGCCTTATAGTGTGTAAAAGGATTATTTGTATTGATAGTATAATGAATGTATTTATACAGAGAGCGTAGTTGTAAGAAGGAAAATAAAATCAAGAGTAATTACAATGAATTGATGCACACATGATATGCAAATAATACATAATAGTCTCATTTAATATTCCCCCTCAATATAGAGGTGCTTTTGCAACACCAATCATGTCTGAATGTGTCTTGGACGGTGAGCGTAGGAGTGACTTGGTCAGTGCATCGGCGAGCTGATATTTTGAGGAAACATGTACCACACGAAGTGTGCATGAGGTGATCTGATTCCTAATAAAGTGATAATCCAATGCCAATTGCTTCATCCTTGAGTGAAAAATGGGGTATGCACATAAGTAAGTTGCTCTCATATTGTCACAGTAGATCACTGGTGGTGATGGAATCTTGATACCAAGTTCATCTAGAAGCGAGCAGATTAGCTACAGACCGGTACTCTACTTCATTCAACGAGTGCGCCACACCCTTCTGCGAGATAGTGTAAGACTCGTTTGGCAGCTAGTCAGTGCTATGAAGTCAGTTGATGCATATACTGAGATAGGCGTTTAACAACATACAATATTCCAGGTCTTGTGAAAGAAAAATATTGATGACTCTTAACTGTAGATCGGTATTCCGATGGATCAGATAGAAGTGTTCCTAATCAGGCATAGAGCTTGGGTGTGGTAGACATGGGTGTTGTCACATGTTTTTCCATCAGTCATTTTAAACTTCTGAAAAAGATCCAAGATATATTTTTGTTGTGTGAGATCCATACCTGAATTAGTTCTGCAGGCCTCAGTGCCAAGAAAATAATTCAAATCCTCTGATCTTTGATTGAAAACCGGGTTGCTATATTGCAGCGCCTGACCCAAAAGTTCCTTATCATTTCCGGTGACAATTATGTCATCAACGTACGCAAGGATGTAGATAAGGCTGGTTTTACAACAAAGAATGAACAAAAACGTATATATGCTACAAAGTTGGTAAAACTAGACTTGAGAAGATGATTGTTGAGTTCAAGATACCATGTGTGAGGTGCTTTTTTCAAACTGTACAACGCTTTTTGTAGGCGGCAAACATGATGAGGATGATCCTCATTGACGAAACAAGAGGTTGTGTAGGAAGGCATTATTCACGTCGAGTTGTTTTATTGGCCAAGAACGGCTGACACGAATGTCAAGGACAAGTATTATGGTGGTTGACTTTATCATGGGACTGAAAGTTTTGTGTTGCTTTTGTTGATAGCGTGCAAGATGAGTGTAGTTTGCTGAGATTGGAAGCGAGCCCGCAGGTGCTGATGCCAAAATCTTAGTTCGCAATTTATAAGCTTCTCATGAAGTTAAGTGAGATAGGGAGGTGAATCAAGGCCTTCAGTTTTTTTGATTATTTATTTGTAATCCTCTGGTAGTCCTTGAAGCACATAATTAAGTTTGTCTTCATGATCGAGAATCTTTCCAAGCAACACCAATTGATAAAATTGTGATGTAAGTCCTTGCACATATTCATTGACGGTCTTGGCTTCTTTTGTCAAGTTCTTTAACTATTGTAACAGTTGCTTGATATGATCACAAGTGGGCTTGACATATGTAGATGCTAGCATGAGCCAAACACTCGCATATGTGGACACAAGATAAGCCAGCAGTTTCATTGTGGGAGAGAGAACGCTAAGAAGAGCGTTGAAGATCTGCTTGTCCAATCTTTTCCATAAGGTGAATTCATGGTTTGTTGTGGTGACGCCATCAACGGTGTGATCGTCGGTTCTGATTTTGGTGCAAAATAGTCAAGATATGAGGCTGCTCATATCCATCTAGAAGTGCATGGACTTGATGGCTCTAGACAAGGTAATTAAACACAGTGAAGTCAATGGCACTAGCTAGTTGATCTTAAATGTCCAAAGGCAGCATTAACCTAGACATAATATAGCTTGTAAGAACTAATGCAATCGATTTGATGAGAACCTCCGTTCCTCCTTTTGATAGCCACCTCAGTAACCACCTGTTCACTCTGTGTTGTAACTTATCTTTTTAAGTTTTAAGTTTAAGAAAGCAAACAATTTACATTGTGAGCCAATAATATCTTCAATAATTTTCAACTAGGATTTCATTCCTCCATCACTATTAATCTCTAGTGTACATTTATAGTTTAGTTTACATGTCCTGAAATTCTCTTACCAAAGAATAGAAATGACTTATCAAAGTTGATTCATTGTCCCAATAGTTTTCTTTATATCCATAATATTATGATACAAGTAGCATATAATCATATTTATATATGTGTATGATGCCAGAGCAACTTTCCAGTATAAACCATAGTTTGAGACAAAAAAAATTTCTAATTCCATTTATTTTTTATTTTTATTTTGAAAGAAAGTTAAATTAATTCAACCAAAAAAAACTTTTTAGAACTAAAGTTGCTTGTTTGAGATGCTAAAGAGAAGGAAACCGAGCTTTACATTAGAGAATATAAAATTAGCGAATAGCGAACCATGTTGCCATGGCTCCTTGGTAAACTGAGTTGCAATGATGATCCATGCTGGTAATGCGGTTTCGAATCTGCTTATCGATGATTTTTATAAGTCCCGAAGTAGGCTTGTGATCTTCCCCAAACCTTCTCCCATTCCGTTCAGACCATATAACATATAAGGAGGCTGGGAAAACATACCTGAGTAGAAACAACTCCAGCTTGCCTCGCTTACTAGTTAGGAGTGGAACAATGTCATCCCAAACATTAGTGTAGTCTGTGGCCAAGAGCTTCTTCGTAAGGTTCGACCATACTTCGTCGGAGTACGGACACCAAAAAAATCTGGTTTCTAGACTCATGACAAGTTTGGCAGAGTGAGAACACAACAATATGGCCTCTGTTCCATAGTGATAGCCGATCACCTGTGGGTAGTCTGTTGTGGATGGTGACTCATGTGTGAAAAGAAAACTTCGGAGTATTGTACCAAAACCACACTCCTCTGAACCAATCAACCTCCGTCTGTGTTCCACACAAGATTTTCCAAGTTTCCTTTGTAGTAAACCTTGGTTTATAATCATCACCACATTTCCATAACCTGACATCCTCCTCATATTGTAACCCTCTGTTTCTGAACTTTTGAATATGTTGTTCGATGGTGTTATAAACCTCAACTCGGTGTCGTCTACTCATGTGCTTTTGGAGTACTGTGGCTATTGTATCATGGAGTCGAATACCCATGCTCACAGGTCCACTTGCTCCTGTTTCCCTGCATTTTAACAACTTCTTCAACATCCACGAGCCAAGGGAGCTACTATGCTTTACTTTATAGATAGAGCCCTTACGAATTAAATATCGGTAGACCCACTTGACCCATTTTTTTCTGAAAGGATACATCATACCAACTTTAGACAAGAAACTTGATTTGCTTCCTCAAGAGACCTCAGACCGAATCCTCCCTCTTCTTCCGACATGCAACAATCTTTCCATATGACTTTTGATTCCTTTGTATTCAATTCAGGATCCGACCATAGAAAAGCTACACAAATACTGTCAATCTCTTGTATACAATTCCGAGACAGCTTAAAAGTTGATATCCAAAAGTTCATGAGACTTAGAATAACCGACCCAATCAGCTGTAGTCTCCCTGCGAAAGACAAAAATCTTGCTTTCCACGAACCAATACGAGCTCTGATCTTCTCAAGCAAGGGAACTTCATAGTGAAAATAAAAAATGAAATTAATCTAAAATAAAATAATTTTTTTTTATTTGTTATTATATGAGTGACAATTATCTCAACTACAAAATTAGTTTAATGTAAAGTCAAAAAAAAAGTAAAATAATGTACATAAAAAATTCTATAAATTATAATATTATGACTATGATATTTTATTTAGGGCAAATCTCTCAAATAGCCCTTTTTGAAGTTTTTGTCACAAAAATAGCACTTGAAAGAAAAAATGACCAAAATAGACCTTTTTATTTTGAAAATTTTAATTTTTTTAAATTTTTTAAATTTTTAAACCTCAACTCCAAAACCTCCACCCCATAACTCTAAACCCTAAATTTAGATTAGTTAACCCAAATGTATAAATATATATTTACATCTTTTAATAAAGTCTATTTTGGTCGTTTTTCTCTTTGAGTGCTATTTTTGGGACAAAAACTTTTTTAGTTCTATTTTGGTCTTTATCTCTTTTATATTTATTTGCAAAAGTTTTTTTAGACTTTTCAGGATATATTTTTATAAAATAAGAGTAGTTAATTTACCATATAGACAATAATTAAATTTAAAAATTCAGTTTTCATATTTTTTTATATTTTTGGTGTATACAAAATATGTTTAATAGAATTTCAATATAATTATATATATATTTTTATTAACATTATTGTAACATATTGAAGTGCCGAAAATAAAATAATTCTATTGTGAATATAAAAAACAATACAATGTTTTATATATATTTCTATAAAATGTATATATAGAACATATTAATTTATGACTTTAAAGAAATTATATCTTTGTATATAAAATTTAAAATATTATTTTTATTTATCAATTTATATCATATTTTAAAATAATTTAACTTAAAATAAAAAACTATTAATTATTTTATTTATTATTTTATCAATTATCAATTTATATAATTTTTAGCATCTGTTTTTCACGTATAAAAGAAAAAGAAAATGGATGAGGATTCCGCGATCAAGTGGAAGTGGAGGAGATTCACAAACGAACGGTTTAGATTCTAAACAATTATGTAAGCAATTGAGAATACGTCATCCGTCTTCAATTAAACAAAGAAAATAATGTATAAGTCCTTCTTTGTTTATTTTATTTTTGTTGAAGTCTTCCCTTATTTCTTTGTTTATTTGATAACAAAACGTGCTTCTACACGGCATGGGTCTTATATTATTATTAACGTCATCCAAAGTATAGTTTATAAATTTAAATAATATTTCTGATTTGCATTATCTAAATTTCGAGGTTGTAAAGAGATTCTTCTTCCAACCTTGCACATTGTAGCAACGTGGGAAGCATGTGCGATGCCTACACATGCAATCAGTTATAAAGTAGATAGCTATACCTTTTCTCTGATGAAAAATAGATAGTTATACATATAATATTACTTATGGATATAGTCGACCGCTTCTATTTTGCTCATTTAGAGAAGCATCACACCATCCGATCTCTCAATTTCGATTTTATCCATTACACATTTCGCCCAACCTCCAAAGCATGTATATGTATATACATTGAATTATGGATGCATACTAATTCATCTATTTTCGTTTGTGGTAAATTTTCATTTTTTTGGGAATTTTACATTTTGTTTACTATTTATAGCAATTTGAACATAACATTTTTTCACATATATGCTATTAATATTCCCTTAGAGATACATTTCAAGTAATCTATTTCACTTAGTACTACTTTCTTATCGCCAAATTTAGTTGTATTCTGATATAATGTTTCAATTTAGAAATATTTTTCAAGCAGATCTTTCTTTTAACTAATTTTAGGTATTAACTATTTTTCTAAATCCCAATTTATTTAGGAAACTAGATTGGTTAAGGAAAAATCCCTTTGCCACATCCGATAGAAAAAAAGATTGTAGAAATTATATATGTGCATTCTTTTTTTTTTGTCAACATATATGTGCATTCTATTTTACAACTATTTCCATCTGATTTTTATTTATTTACTGTTTTAAGATAGCAAAATGCTTATCTAAGATCAACCATTGTCCTGGTACCACGTGTACACCTCCAAATCAGTCTGAATAGATTTAAAATATTTTCCACCGTCATATCCAGATGCTGACTCAACCGGATAAACCTAAACCGGAGCTATCTCACTATAAAATTGGAGAAAACCCGGTAAAAGAGAAAAATTACCAAATCATTTGGTAAAAAGATATCACGTGGCAACAGCTGGTCAAAGCTATCCGGTTCTTATCCGGTTGGGGGTAAGAAAAATTAAAATTGGCCCCACAAATGACCCATTCGCTCTAAACGCGACATCACGGCGCCGATTGAACTCTATAAATAGAGCCATCTGTCGCAGAGAACAAAACATCAAAAACAAGGAAAACCAATTTAAATATATTGGCAAACCAAAAAAAAAAAGAAAAAGAAAACATGTGTGGAATACTTGCCGTTTTAGGATGCTCCGACGATTCTCAGGCCAAGAGAGTTCGTGTTCTTGAGCTTTCTCGCAGGTAATAAAACTTTCCTTTCCTCTTTCTTTCTGTTCTTGGGGTTCTTTAAAAATAGAAAAAAAGAGTATTTTGGTTGTCACGTTAAAACAACTAATCAAATTATGATTTGTTCGATGCTAGACATCAAAATGTGCAATCAAGAATATTATGTTTGTGATATAATACCATTTTTTTGGTTTTATTAAAATTTTCATTTTGAACGTGACAGAAAGGTGATGCTTGAGCAAATCAAACGTCTTCCTGTTGAATATTTCATGTCTAAAATATCTGAAGAGAAAAGAAACATTCTTTGTTGGTTGGAATATTTCAGGGAAAATATAAAATCTGTAAACTAAATTTTTTTTTAAATTTTTTTTTGGTTATAGATTGAGGCACAGAGGACCTGACTGGAGTGGAATATATCAGAACGGGGGCAACTACTTGGCCCATCAACGTCTTGCCATCATTGACCCTGCTTCCGGTGATCAACCCCTCTTTAACGAGGACAAGACCATCGTTGTCACGGTACGCTTCAATAACTACGTTACATGTTACATCCATGGACCCATTATGACTCTTTTGATATTTTGTTGGAAGCTGAAACTTTGCTTTTCATGGTTTTTGTTGGAAGGTGAATGGAGAGATTTATAACCATGAGGAGATGAGAAAAGGTTTGAAGAATCACAAGTTCCACACCGGTAGTGATTGTGACGTCATTGCTCATCTGGTAACGTTTGATTTCATTTTGTTTGCTAAGTAACTTGTTGTTTCTTGATTGGTCTGATATAGTTTGATGTGTCACAGTACGAGGAGCATGGTGAGAATTTTGTGGATATGTTGGATGGAATCTTCTCCTTTGTGTTGCTGGACACAAGAGACAACTCATTCATGGTGGCTCGTGACGCGATTGGTGTCACTTCGCTCTACATTGGTTGGGGATTAGATGGATCTGTGTGGATCTCTTCAGAGATGAAAGGCTTACACGAAGACTGTGAGCATTTTGAAGCGTTTCCTCCAGGTCATTTGTATTCAAGCAAATCAGGAGGAGGGTTTAAGCAATGGTACAATCCTCCTTGGTTCGATGAATCTGTTCCTTCCATGCCTTATGAGCCTCTCGCAATTAGACGCGCCTTTGAAGACGTAAGAGACTGAAACAAATCATAGATCTCTTTTTGTTTGTATATGGTTGAGAGATTATTTTGTGTGTGTCTTTAGGCTGTGATAAAGAGGTTGATGAGTGATGTTCCCTTTGGAGTTTTGCTCTCTGGTGGTCTTGATTCTTCTCTTGTTGCATCCATCACTGCCAGACACTTGGCCGGTACTAAGGCCGCTAAGCGATGGGGTCCTCAGGTCCATTCCTTTTGCGTTGGTCTTGAGGTGAGATACTGACCAGAGTTTCTCTGTTTCTATGAGATACATAATGTGTTTTTAAGTTTGGTATTTTTTTGGTACCCGCTAGGGCTCCCCGGACTTGAAGGCAGGGAAGGAGGTAGCTGATTATTTGGGGACGGTACACCATGAGTTCCATTTCACGGTGCAGGATGGGATTGATGCAATTGAGGATGTGATTTACCATGTCGAGACATATGATGTGACGACAATTAGAGCTAGCACACCTATGTTTTTAATGTCCAGGAAAATTAAGTCTCTAGGTGTTAAGATGGTTCTCTCCGGTGAAGGTTCTGATGAGATCTTTGGAGGGTATCTTTACTTCCACAAGGCACCTAACAAGAAAGAGTTTCACCAGGAAACCTGTCGCAAGGTATCATCTATTCAAGTTTAATCACAAACACACATCACCAAAGAGGAAAGTGCTTTTTAACTCTTTGTATGTGATGCCTTGCAGATCAAGGCTCTTCACAAGTACGACTGTTTAAGAGCCAACAAAGCTACATCTGCTTTTGGTCTGGAGGCGCGTGTTCCTTTTCTCGACAAAGAGTTCATCAACACCGCTATGTCTCTCGACCCTGAATCCAAGATGGTAACTTAACTACGAAAACTCAAATACCTTGTTTCACAAGCTAATGTACACTCTAAAAATTTTCTATAATGGGATTTTATTAGATCAAACCAGAGGAAGGAAGGATTGAGAAATGGGTTCTAAGGAGAGCCTTTGACGACGAAGAACGTCCTTATCTGCCAAAACACATTCTCTACAGACAGAAAGAGCAGTTTAGTGATGGTGTTGGCTACAGTTGGATCGATGGTCTCAAGGCCCATGCTGCTGAGAATGTACTACACAAACACATCTCAATATCTCTTCTGTTTAGCTAAGTTTCGGTCTAGATATCTGTTTTTTTTTCTAGGTTAATGACAAGATGATGTTGAACGCTGCACATATCTTCCCTCACAACACCCCACTCACAAAAGAAGCTTACTATTACAGAATGATCTTTGAGAGGTTCTTCCCACAGGTGAGTCTCTTACATAATGAAAACTCTTTATTTTTTTGTTTTAGCAAATTTACAAATATTTGAGCTGATTTTTTTTTTTTTTTGTGCAGAACTCGGCAAGGCTAACTGTTCCTGGAGGTGCGACCGTGGCTTGTTCGACTGCAAAAGCAGTGGAATGGGACGCAAGCTGGTCCAACAATATGGATCCATCTGGAAGAGCTGCCATAGGAGTTCACCTTTCGGCCTACGACGGCAGCAAAGTGGCATTGCCCTTGCCGCAACATAAGGCAATTGACGATATGCCAATGATGATGGGACAAGAAGTTGTGATTCAGACATGAGTTTAAAGGAGATGTAACTGGAGTTCTTCAAAGTTGTCCTAATGGGTTTAAGTGTTTCTGTGAAATTTCAAAATAAAAAATGATTTCCTGTTTCTAAGGAAGATTTGTATGTATAAATTAATTTTCTTGTGTGTTTGGGTAAAGATTCGAATGTACTGTTTCTACAAAATCAATGTACGCCAATCTTTTATTAATAGTTTAAACATAAATTTCTAATCAAAGTTTGTTACAAATAATTAGTTTTTCTTTCTCCGAACGCATTTGTATTTTAAAATTGGAAAATTGAAGTAGATGACTATACGGAAAAAATTAATTCACTAGATAACCATATGAGTCTTTATGCTAGGATATGATACATATTTATAAGATAAAGAGACGAAATTATCCTTTTGATAAGTGTATCTTTTTGGATGAAAAAAATTAAAGAAAAAAAAGTTTAAACACGAAGCATGGTACATGATAACATAGTATTAAAGGAAAAACCATATAGAAAAGCAAATAATTAGTTTGTGGAAAGAAATATTGAAATGCATCAATGCAAGGTACTGTTGTTACACCATTTATAAATAGAATAGAGGTCGATGACGTGATAAGTAAGTTAGGAGACAGAGAAAACATATGAACATATACCATTATGCATATTTAGAGAAGATAAACAATAACTATTATGATGTACTATTTTTTTGTTATATTCTACTAGAAAAATCTAGAATAAAAATAATACTTCATAGTAAAAATTATGTGTTATGTTTTATTGTTACGACATTACTATGAACTGATTTATCCCTGCAACTTTATTTATTAATCATCATGCTTATACTATTCTATGCAATAAAGTGTATATAGTATGTCCTATTGTAGTATGTCCAATGTTTTTCTCCAACATCATTTATTATAAATATTATACTATACATTTTTTATCCTACGACATAATATATATATAGTTATTTTCTCTTTTTCATCTTTTTTTTTCTTCCCCATTCTCCTCTTTCTCTTTTTATTTATTTTATGAAATAATGATTATTCTGTTTATTCATTACATTGGAATGTAACCTTCTTCTCATTTTTTTCCCTTTTCACCTTCTTTTTTGCTTTTGTTACTCTTCTCTTCTTATTCATCACTTCTTATTTCCATTTATCAATGTTATAAATCGTTTACTATATATTTTTTGGTTCACCATGATAATTCTATATTATTTGTTTAATAAATATAATATAGTATAATTCTGACTCATTCTTCACTCTTCTCATCCATCTCATCTTCGTTTCTCTTCCACACTTCTTCTTCTCACTACTCATTCTTTCTCTTCCGCCATATCTTCCATTTTCTCTTCCTTCTCTCTTCACTTTTCACTCCCCTTTTCCACTTCCTCTTCCTCTTCATAACTCATTCTTTACTTTTCTATTTTTCTTCTTTCACCTTCTCAATTTCTTCTTCACTCCTCACTTCTCATCACATAGAAGAGTTCCTTCTTCCATCACTTGATGGCAAATACAAGAAGAGTTTGACAACACAAAAACAAGTTTAATAGTCAAGCCACCAAAACGATAATAATTACCCTTTAGTGCAATTATTGTTGTTATAAATAAAATGTTCTATGATATATATGTAATAAATATAGTATAATATACTATGTTACAGTTTTTATGCACGCTCACACGCATAAAAAGAGAATTTCGTACATTTTAGTCTTAACCTGTCACATCCATGTCTTACTTTACTACATGGTTATTGTCCTAATATTTATCTTCAATATGTACATTACACAAATTCACCTTTTAAAATTTTGCTTTTATTTTTTGATTGTATTACAATATCAATTCCTTTATTTGAATTTGTCTTTAATTTTTTAGATCATCATGTAGTTTTATTTTTTTAACCATTTGAATTTTGTTGTTTTCTTCTTTGCCGTTACACTTGGTTTATCTTATTTTAGAGTGATGTACAACTGTTTTTTTGTATTTTTGTTTTCCATTAATTTTCTTTGAAGTTTTGAATAATTTATATGAAGGCTTTTTTGAGAAAGAATTTATATGAAGTTGTTGAGGTTAGACCCTGTTTGTTGATATTTTTGAGACATGCTAATTTTCATGCATTATTTTTATTACTATTTTGAATATATCATACATAGTTAACTGAAATATGCTTTTTAGTCATATATTTTGGGTGGATGCACAAGATCAATATCATTTTATCTTGCTATTTTTCTGCTCACAAATTGTTTAGATGTAGCTGCTTGTTCTTCCAAAATAGACAGCCGCACAATACTAACGTCCAATAGCTTCTACATAACTAATAGCATACTTTTAAAGTTGAATACTTTTAAATTGAAGTTGGACATATAAAATTTGTATTCTCCAACTTAAGGACTAATAAAAATCCTTTACTAGTTTATATATGTATATATATATATATATATATATATCTAATAGCATATTTCCATTTTATGTAATCTCTTTTTTAAATAATATTAGGAACTTTTGTTGTATATATACATACCTTGATGTCTATGATCAATAATACAAGAATTATCTTCCTATATATATTAATTAAGAAGTTATTTTAGTGATTTATAATGACGTATCACTCATACAAGAAGTTTGAGAAAAATAATTATAATTCCATTGGTCGAAATTTTTAATTTTATTTACTTTTTGAATAATTCAAAAGTTGATCCTAGAACTAACGTAATCTTATTGCCAAACAACTAAAAAATTTAACCTAAAATATATTTCTTCTCTATCTCAGTTTCTGTCGTTAACTGATAAACAAAACATGATTACCAGATTTGCTCACCATACGATCAGATCATGCAATCGCCATTGACCAATATGGGGGCAAGTTTTTCCAGGTATTCTTCTTGTCTTACTTCTGCATCTTGTAGATTGTAGGTTCTTTTTGATCTATGGCAAGTAGCAACAATAGGCTGCTAAGTTCATTGATCTCAATCCTTCTCTCTATTATGTTTCTCTTACTTACACTTGTAATTGGGTATCTGTTAAAAGCATAAAGTTTAAGGTTGTGCCTTAGCTTGCTACTGTCTTATAATAAGTGCCTTTTTGTATGTTGTGTTACTGTATTCCAAAGGGAAGCAAGCTAGGCTCCAAGAGAGTTTGTGGGGTATGTATGATCAATGCTTTGATGAAGCTGACTTCTTCACATGATAGGAACCGGTTGTTTAAACATGGGATATTGGGACTCGAGAGCTTTATGTTCAAGTACAATTACCTATAAAGATTAAAATGTTTACATTTGTCTGCTTCCTTGGATAAATACATAAAGTAAAGGTAACCATGGATATGACAATTTATTAGCTGATGACTCTTTATAGTAGTTAGGATCAATTCTTAGTTTATCTTGTTGAGTTTCATGCCTAGAGTTGTAATCTTGATTTTCTAAATTGAAATTACAATCCACGCTATTAGTGGATGGAATTCTAAGTAATATTACTTTATGCGTGTGTTTGCTTTAATATGCTATGAGGATTCATGCAAAAGATGTTACTGGACGCTATTAGATTTTATTCTCTTGGGCTTTCTAGCTCTTGAGATTCAAGTTTGTCGAGCTATAGGGCAAGAACTGGTATCCACTTCCACCTTTCTGCCTGATCACCATAATTATTTTTGTTTCGGTTGTCACTGCACTTTACCGGCTTTTATTTCTGATTAGACAATGACTTAGTTGTGCACTTTATCGATGATTTTCACTCTCTTATTAGCCATGTGCCTAAAGATATGTTAAAACATTTTGTTCATCATATCTTGTTGTGATTCAATATCTCTACGTTTTTGTGTTCTTTTTGTTTGTTGTTGGCCGTTTCAGTCCAAGAATACCCTCTTATCTATTTTCTTGTTTCTTGATCAATTTTTTTGGATTGGTAGTGATTCTTCCAACAAGGTAATTTTTGTTACTGCTAAGTAATGTAATATAATTATTAAAAAATTTAACCCAATAATGAAAAAGCTACATATATTAAAGTATGTTTTGTTTTACAATATGTATTACTATAATATTATATTTTAATATGCTTCCGAAATATATTTAATCTCCTTTCTTTTTGGAACATACTAATATATTTTTCCTAATACTATAATGTTAGAAATAAGTCGGTTATAAAAAATGTCTATATAAAATATAAGTGGTAAAACACATTTATTCTATAGATTAGAGTATACCAAAATAAATTATTAATCTTTTATTTTAAACCATAAAATGGATCTTAAGGAAATATTCACTAAATGTAAATTTAATTAAAAATAGTAAATTTTAATTTTAATTGAACACAAAATATATGCAAAAACTAAGTAGTGTTCCTTATTAGTCTTAGTCATTAATTTTTAATTACTACTATACATTAATATAAATGAATATACAAATTACTAGGTGGTTACCCGCAAATTTACGGGTACAAGTATTGTATAAAAACTATATATTATACATAATATTATAATTTTGAATAATAATTAGAAAATTAAAAATATGAATTTTTAACTCCAAATACTTTGAAAATCTAAAATCTCAATAGAGCATATGATTTAATGATAATTTAGTAATATTAATCTAAATCGTTAAAATATTTATATTATTTGATTTTGATCATATAGTTAACAAACTCATTATTACCGAACCTAAAAATATATTTTAAAGCACTTAATAATGATCATATTATCTTATCTACCACCTTATTAAAATTTAATGCAAATTAACTTTCACTTGCGAAGTTCTCATAAATGTGATGTAAATAACTGATGAATATTTATATATGCGATTATCACATTAACTTCTCCAAAGGGAAATTTCAGTTCTACCACAAGTTTGATACCAATTTTTAAATTTAACATTAATGAATGACTATTTCAAAAATACCCTAAATTTATGATGAAAATATACTAAACTAATTTTTCTAAATATTTATAAAACATTTAGAAACTCAACTACACCCCTTTAAGACTAAACCCTAAACAATAATCACTAAAGTGTAAATTCAAATGTTAATATATTTTTGATTGAGAGTATTTTTGAAAAATGATACTTAACTTGTGGTATCCTTAGCAATTTCTCATTCTCCAATGCATATTATGCATCATATTTAGCTTCTTATTTCTCACTTTATCATTTTTTTCTTTTCATCACATTTTAACACGCATTGCTAATATCTTCTTAATTTTCTTACATATTTTTTTGCCAAATATTTCTAGCTCTCTCTAAATATTAACATAAACCCTACAATTAATCAATAAAATACCCATCTTAAAATCTCTTTTCAATCATCACATTACCTTATTTACTATACTATGGTGTATTTGACTTAATTTCAAAGCATTTTATAATTGTAAAACTCTCATATGTTCCGTTGGATATAATCCATGCAATCTTCAAAGCTTAAATATTAAACGAAAAATGTATATATTTTCCAGTGTACATTGCAATTATCATACATTTATATTAATAATTAATTATCACATTACTTATAATTCTTTTTGAATTTTTAAAAAATTATATTGAAAAATTTTCATTTTCTTAAAATCTTCCATTTTTTTTCCTAGAAATGAATTATATGCTCTTATAAATAATTTTAAAATTCTGATAAAATGATTTTAGAAGCTATACTAATTAATTTTTTAAAATTTTAAATGATTTATAAAGAATATATGAACTTATAAGAAATTTATAGTTAAGATATAATTATATATGAATATAATTATTTATTTAAAATATAAAATTAGTACAGTGATTTATATATATATAATTTTGTTCATTATATTATGTAGTTTATAACTATAAAAAGAATTACTTAAACATTACTACTCTTTTTTCTGAGAATTATTTCTAGTTTTAAAAGTAATTTAAATAAAATTAAAAATCACAGACCAGTAAATTTATAATAATTTTCTTCAGACTTCACCAATAATCGAGATTTAAGCAAAAATCACTTAAGTAACTTCTCGTTTATATAATTTTGATTTTAGAAGCTATACTAATTAATTTTTTAAATTGTAAATAATTTATAAAGAATATATGAACTTATAAGACATTAATAGTTAAGATATAATTATATATGAATATAATTATTTGTGTAAAATATAAAATTATTGCAGTGATTTATATATAAATAATTTTGTTCATTATATTATGTAGTTTATAACTATAAAAAAGAATTACTTAAACTTTACTACTCTTTTTCTTGAGAATTATTTCTATTTTTAAAACTAATTTAAATAAAATTAAAATCATAGACCAAGAAATTTATAATAATTTTCTTAAGATTTCAACAATAATTGATATTTAAGCAAACATCACTTAAGTAACTTCTCGTTTAATATATAATTTTGATTTTAGAAGCTATACTAATTATTATTTTTTAAATTTTAAATGATTTATAAAAAATATATGAAATTATAAGACATTAATAGTTAAGATATAATTATATATGAATAAAATTATTTATGTAAAATATAAATTATTGCAGTGATTTATATATAAATAATTTTGTTCATTATATTATGTAGTTTATAACTATAAAAAGAATTACTTAAACATTACTAATCTTTTTTCTTGAGAATTATTTCTAGTTTTACAACTAATTAAAATAAAATTAAAAATCACAGACCAAGAAATTTATAATAATTTGTTCCTCTTGGTGATGATAGCTATTACTACTGCTACCTTCATTACGCAAATGCTCAACCGGTTCAATCTGAAAATTGCTATTACTACTGCTACCTTCATTCCTACACTAGCATCTTCTCCATGTTGATACCAAATATAATAATATGGCATAAAACCTCTATTTATTAAATGCTTCCAAACATTTTCACGAGGGCCTAATTTGGTATTGCAACATTTCCGACAAGGACAGAACATCTTACCACTTTCCTGCGTGAGTGGTGTAGAATCTGCTTGATGCATAAACGTCTCAAACCCTTCGAAAAATTCTTTCGTCACCCTCCCGTTATTATCTCTGTGTGAATACATCCACTTCCGCAACTCAAAAATATTTCCCGGACCGGATATTTTTTTTTGTGTTTGATTAAGCTTATAGCTGATTTTTTTTGGTGTGTTTCAAATGAATCACATATGGTGGTATTTATAGGAATTTTCGAATCTGAGAATTTACTAGGAAATTGCTAGGAAAAGTAAGTACAAAACACGTTTTTGATTTAAATTCGATATTTTCTATCCATTTCCTCTTAATTTCGTAGTAACAAAACCATTCCTCCTAAGTTCCTAGTAAACTATTACTAGGACTTTACGAGGAGAGAAGTTACTATGAGTTTAAGAGGAAAATGACATTTTCCTCGTAATAGACACGTAAGGTTACTTCGAATTTACGAGGAAACTTTTTTCTCGTAAGGTTAAGAGAACTTTACGAGGAAAACTGGTTTCCTCGTAAAATCGAAGTAAACTCATAGTAATTTTACGAGGAACTATTTTCTTAGTAAATTTTCCTAGTAAAAGCTTAGTTTTCTTGTAGTGCATGATTAGCATAGAGATTATTGTCACGACAATAGATTAGTCTATTTGAATGAGATCAAGACCTATAGACTTGTAGATTGTTACATTTGAACATCCTATATTGAACCTTGATCACCTTATATCGAGTATCTTTGCCCATGGATCCACCCTTAATATTTGACTGAAAGTTTAGTTCTTGTACTTATTTCTTGATTGGATTTGAGATCACCTTGTTTTATATTTTTAGGATCTTAGCTTGTTACCAATCATCTATCTTCTTATTTGCTTAGATTAAGAAAATTTGTGTATTCTTAATGTTATAGATCATTAGCTCCGTATGGATTTGATCGTAAAGTACTGCATCGATATATCATTCAGTTGTGATAGCGTTCACATTAAGTTAATTGACCTGTAGTAAAACACAATAATAATAAAAAACTTCTAAGTTAATGTATATGGAATATATATATATATATATATATATATATATATATATATGTATTCTACAATTGACTCTCCCACGTATTGTTTTTTTATATAGCAGTGGTGATGATAATGTGATTTTTCAAAATTTTTTAAAAAAACTCCTCCATTTATCTATTTTTAAAAAGTCCATGGCAATGGTTCAACAGTTAATAACTTGTGAGTCTTTTGTGAAAGACTTAAAACTGTGTAAATATATATGGCATATCAAATTTATGATATAACAAATAAATTGGAAACTCTATTCAAATGATTTTTGTTGATAAAAAAATAAGTAATGATTATTACTAAGTTCCGTATGTTTTGTTAATAGTGTGTCATTTTCTTTACTCAAATTCATTTTATTTTTTTATTTTTAATAAAATATATTCAAAATTCTAATGTTTTTCATAGATCATTGATTCGAAGGATCTGTACCAATGAGTGTTGGATGTAAATGTATTACCGATTTGCGGTAGTAAATTTTCGTTACTTAGATGGGTTCAATTTTCTGTACAAATGTTTTTTTAGAGATAGTAATTTTTCAGTACTTAGATGGGTTCATATATCTAAATATCAAATTAAAGAATTCAAAATTATTGTATTAATGGTTTAGGAGGCAAAAAATATTAGAGTACCATGAAATATCTAGCAGACATAGTAGCTATTAAAAACATTAGAGATATGAATCCATCTAGATTCAGATTCGAATCGATTCCTCTTAGTTTCGTGTTAGTTCGATCCTAAATATTATATATATAAATATCCAAAAATATAGGTATCATTCGGTTTAATTTGGGTTAGTTTTTTATCCAAAAACTTCATGTAACTCTCACTTTGACATTTAAAGTTTCATACTACTTGAAAATGTTACAATAAACGAAAATTACCAACAAAAATTCATTACAACTAAATTATAAATATAAATATAGAAAATAAAACTTTGATATTTATGTTTTCAGATTGGATATGAATCAGTTTTTATTGGATCAAATCTATTCGAGATGTCTTTTTGTTATGGATCTTTCATGTAGAGGAGTTATGGAGACATGCATATATGTGTAGAATTTCGGTTTGGTTTCGGTACTTGGGTACATTTTGGTTGATTTTGGTCAGATTTTCAGGTCTAGGTAAATTGCCAAGACCTAGTCTGATTGATCCTGGTTTTCTCAAGATTTTGACTTTTTTGCTACTTTGATGAATGGAATTTAACTTACTAAAAACAGATTATGATTATATATTTATTTAACATAGATTAATAAACAAGTATAAGTCAAAAGAGCTCTAAGGAGTTGTGTCAGACTTTGCATTGTTCGGAACGCCGGGATCGTGTCTGGTGTTTGCAGATGGATCACCATAGTCCTCCATGCTCACAATCAATAATCTTCTTGCTACTCTTATCTTCCCAATTCCTAACAAATAAAAAACAATTAAACTTTGGCTATAATTTAAAGAATCAAACTTAAAGTAGAAACATTTTAAAAATAGAATTTAACATTTTACCCAAAAAAATATAAAAGAGATGGGACCTGAAATATAAAGAGTGTTGCGGCCAGAAGATGTAACAAGTGGAAGGGTTAGGATGAGAAACAAAAGAAAACGAGCTCCAAAACTCATCTCAGTTCGGTTTGGAGGTATAGACTTATGTGTCGTATATATTTATACCAAAACCGAATCGGCTGTGCGTATCCAAATTCAATCTGTTCTTCACGTGAACGAGAGCCTAAGCGTTAAAGCCTGCTTTCTTTGTGTGTGGGTGTGTGTTAGAGTGTTAGTTTGGGAGATGGGATATTAATGGCTAGAAGATGACCATGGAAATAATGACACCTGCCTACACATACCACATCGGCTTCATCAATGGTTACGAAGTTGCGCATTGCATTGTAGTCCTCTCTTTCTTTACCATAAAGCTTTAAGTTCTCAAAAATTCTAATGGTGACAACTATTGGTACATAGCAAATAGATCATAAAGATTAGCGGGAAAATGTGGTTTGCATAAAACAAGTGGTGCAGAACAGAAGTTGAATGATAAATATAAGATATATGTTCATAGAATTTTAGAAACCAATTTATTTTTCTTGATTGTAATATAAAACAATAAAAATAATTCATACGTTTTCATATTCGTAGAATGAAAAGTACTATGCATCATATTTTAAACACATTTAAACAGTGGGACAACCAAAATAATAATATATACTAAAATTTGTTTACTATAGTCTTATATTTTGTATACACTACATAAAACTGTATAGACAAAAATTAACCACATAAGCTTCCTGGCTATAGTATTTAAGCGGAAAAAAATTTGTCTGCTACACGAAGTTTACCCTAATATGGTGGAAACTATCCAATGTTTCATAATATGTTAACAACTACACGATGTTTATGTTAATACATGCCACATATATGAAGTAAATGATTATATGGTAGCAACATCAAAATCGGGTTTAATTGATTATAGAAAAAATTAATGGGTCAAAATGTAATTAATCAAAAAATCAAATTTAAAACAAAAAAATAAGTTTTAGAAAAAATAATTATGTACATTAAATTTTGATTGAGTAAAAGTTATAGAAAATATTTGACAATAAAAATAAGAAATTTGATAATTGAAATTTAATATATTTTAATATTTATGAAAAATTAAAAAATATAAAGACAATAACTTTGATATTGTCGATCATATTACTTTTCAATATAAACATTTTAAGAAATTCATATTTTGGGATTTTAAATTGGAAATGAATTTTGGTTGACGGATTGTAAATATATTAATAAGGTGAATTGTTTTAAAAATCAAAGAAAATGAATGCTACGTAAATTTTAATAACATAATATATCAAGATTATGTTGACATAATGTTTACAAAAAGAAATGTTGATGTTGACAAAAAAATCAGATATACATACATATATACAAATAACAAATACATATTTTTTTAATGTAAACATCATGTTATTTTAGTATCTATAGGTAAGATTATCAATTTGGTGTTCGTAAACAGTGTGTCAAATTACGGTAAAATATTACAAAAAAATTATAATGCTTATGTATGTTATATCATTCTAATTATTGATATTAGTAAAATATTTGTAAATGGTATTTTATAGTTTTATGATGTTAATTGTAATGTTATGAGATGTAACATTTCTTTTCTTTGACTTCTAAAATAATTCACCTTGTTAATGTATTTAAAATCTTTCAACCAAAATTTATTTCTATTTAAAAGTACAAAATATGAATTCTTTAAAATGTTTATATTGGAAATTAATATGATCGACTATATCAAAGTTATTCTCTTCATATTTTTAATTTTTTCATAAGTATTAAAATAAAATTTCAATTATAAATTTCTTATTTTTATTGTCAACTATTTTCTATAATTTTACCCAATCAAAATTTAATATACACAATCAATTTTTCTAAAACTTAGTTCTTTTTGTTTTAAATTTTTTTTTTTGATTAATTACAGTTTGACCCCGTTAAATTTTCCTAGAATCAATTAAACCCGAATTTGATGTTACCAACATATAATCATTTACTTCGTATATGTGGCATGTATTAACATAAACATCGTGCAGTTATTAACATATTCTAAAACATTGGATGGTTTTCACCATATTAGAGTAAACTTCGTGTAGCTGACAACTTTTTTCCTATTTAAGCTACAGAGAGTTATAAAACAGTACTTTTTAATAAAAGAATCCTAGTTATTATGTGACTAAGGAGAAATGCACTATGTTCGAAGAAACTGAACCACAATTAGCAACAAAATTGTAGAAAATGATATATGCTTTTAGCCACGAAAACAATCATGAATATATATATAACTTAGTTTGTGGAAATATATAGAAACAACATAATTTGCAGGAAAACCACATCCAAAAACATATAACGAATGTTGCAGAGAAATTGCTAATAATAACATAAATTAATTCTTATTTTATAAAAATACACACTATTAAAAATATGTTAATATTTAGATTTATACTTTATTAATTATTGTTTATGGCTTAGTGTTAAACTAGATTTTAACCCGTCCTTTGAAAGGGCGGGTATATATTTTTTAAAATTTTTTTTTGAATAAATTAATTTTTATATTTTTTTGTAATTATATTTATGTTTAATCATTTATCAATAATATAAAAGATTTAATGTTATTAATATTAAAGAGTAATACATGAATAATAAATAGTTGGACCAAACATTTATCAATAGGTCATGATCTATTTTTAATAGAATAAACTAGATTTTGACCCGCGCTTTCAAAGCGCGAGATTTTTGAAACAAATCAAATTTATATGATATAATTTGTACTTTTAATTATGTACATACATTTAAATGTTACACATGAAATGTTATATTCAATGTTCTGGAACTCGACCCGGATCCGCTGTTAAAATGACAAAATTGATGACTCTATATGCAATTTTGTTTGTTTTAAAAAAAAAACTTGTTATGTAATGACAAAAAACCCGCTAAAACCTGGAACCCGACTACTGGTTGAACAATTTGACTTAAATTTGTATATTTAAAGTTTCTAATTATTGAATGTTTAGATGAATGGTAGATATATTATGAATGTGATGCTCAATTTTACAAAAGTTAGTCATACAAATTTTAGTCAAACTAATTTATCATTTTGTTGTAAGCGTAATTGATCAATATTTGAGAGGATGCATACTAAAATAGAAATAGATTTGAGCATCAAGGATTCATATACGGTTATTAATATTTAGTAATTTGAGTATGAAATAAATATAATTGATTATTTGTTTATTTAGTTTACTTTTATTGTTCACATGTTATTAGAATTTTTTCGATGTTTTGTTTTTGGTTTATTTTAAATTTTAATTTCATTTCTTTATTCATATTAGACATTTTAATATTTCATAACTTTCCTTTTGTTGTATATTTTTATTATATATCTAATAATTATATTTATTATTAGATTTTGACCCGCACTTTAAAGCGCAAGATGTATTTTTATTCAAAAACTTATTTACTGAAAATTAGAAATCCTATACATATGTATCTTTTTATAAAAACATTTTCTAAGGTATATATAATAAAATTAAAAATTATATGAATATAATTTTATGAAAATAAGATAATTCATTTATATAACCAGCCTCATATCAATTTTATTTATATTATAAAAATTTAATTTCTAATACAATTATTTTTTTTTTATAATGGTAAAAAGTTATTTTATTATTATATTTATTTGTCAGAATAATTATACAGATTAAATATTGTCATTTACTCGTCCCATATTTGATAGATATATTATTATTATTTTTATATTTTAATTTAAATATGTATATTAACTTATGAAATTATTTATTACCTTAGATATTGTATTTTTGATATAATTTAATAAGTTTAAGTATGTTGAGTACATGAATATATTTTATTCTGTTATTTTATAATTTATAAAATAGTTAATAAATGAATTAAGTTACTTTCTATTTATTAAATGGTGTAATTATGAATTATCTATAAATATTATAGAAATTTTATTTATTATTATATAAATTTAAACTGAATTATTATTCATTTATAATTATAGTTAATATTAATTAAGAATTTTATTATTTAAAAAGTAAATATTAAAAAAAAACATATATTTACATTTTAAATAAAAGATATTCAAAGATATTACTAAAATCTAATCTTAGTAAAAGAAACTCAAGAATATATTTTTAGATATCTTGTTTTGAAAATATTAAAATAGTTGATTAGATATAATGTATATTTATTAATAACTAAGTTAGTTGTAAGATAATAAATAAGAAATTAAATAAAATTAATGGTCCAACATAGACTACTTGCAAGTAGATAAATATCACTTATGTTTTAATAGTATTGATGGTTGAAATTGAGTTTCTAAATTTTTTTATAAATATTTAGAAAATTAATTAATTCTATTTTTCATCAAAAAAATTAAGATATTTTAAAAAATAGTCATTCAATAAAGATAAATTTGAAAAGTGGTATCAAACTCATGGTAGAAATGAAATTTCTTCAATGTTTCAGAAGGGTGTGAAATTAGAGAAATTTTCAAAAATAGCATAAGTTAAGTATCAATTTGCAAAAATACAAAAACTATTTGGGTTTACACTTTATTGATTATTATTTAGAGTTTTAGTGTTAAAAGGGTGGGGTTGAATTTCTAAATTTTTGTAAATATTTTGAAAAATTAACTAAATCTACTTTCATCAAAAATTTAAGGTATTATTGAAGATAGTAATTCATTAAATGTAAATTTTCAAAGTGATATCAAACTTAGGATATAATTAAAATTCCCTCCGTGAAATTAATTAGTTTCAACCTTTCGTTTAATGTTTAAGTTCAATAAGTTATTATTTAGTTTATTATATTTTAAAATTAAATAAATTAGTTTTACATATCTAATATATTGATATATTTTATATATATATATATCTATATATAAATATATATATTATATGTTAGAATATGTTATTGTAAATATTTTAAAAATAATAATTTTCCAAAACAACCATGAATTGGCAAAAATTTATATAGTGTCTATAAAAAACAATTTTGTATGTGGTAAGTTGTTGCAAATAAAATCAAAATATAATTGTAGCTATTTGTAGATATTAGCCACAACTATTTAGTCCCATATAGCCCCAAATAGATGATATCTACAATTCACAGCTACAAAATTATTGTGTAGCTTTATATAGTGCTCTTGGTAAAATAGTTACAAAATATTAGAAATATTCACACAAAATTTTGTGGATATAATACTTTTTTCTTGTAATAATATTTTAAATTATTTTTGTTTTATATTTTAATTATAACCGCATTATGTAAATTGTATGAATTAATATATCAAAATATTTTTCATGTATTATGTTTTTTCTCAACTCTTTCCTTTTTTGTTTGAACACAAATTATATAAAGTAAAGACCATTCCAAAAACGAGGAACATAGTGAAGAGATATGCATACATAGAGCATGTTTTGCGACATCGTCTACCTTAACCTTGAAGTACCGCGGGATAAACATAAAATTACAATATAAAAAGGATGAAGATAGATACTCAATATCCCGAATAATTTCGTTAAGATCTACGAGAGAAAGATTCAAGTTGATTGCTGCGACGAGCACTTGGCAATCTATATTTGAGATATATTGTACATGATTGGCATGTAACATTGCAGAGCAACAAGCAATGGCCTTTCCCAAGAGGGGAGACATGAAGCGCAATTCCACGCTTAAACGATGTCCCAAATGTTGGAGATAAGCCTCAATAGCTTGGAGCCTAAGTTTCCTATAAAAAGTTAGTTTAGGAAATAAAGAAATAATTTTTAGTGCAATCCTTATAAAATTAGAAGTTATTTAATACTGTAGGAAATAAAAGTTATCTAGCACTATATATATCATTGATGAGTTGTGTCAATGATAAGAAGAAGACAATACAATAGATTGAAGTGTTTAGTTTTGAGTTTTGAGTTATTTTCTAAACATAATAAAGAGAGATATTCTTTATACAAGTCGTGTTGTGTTCAAGTTGAGTTTCGTGGTTAAACACAAACACGTTCTGTTCCTTTTATTTGGTATCAGAGCACAAGGTTTTGATCGATCGTTTGTTAGTAAGAAAACCGAGCTATGAGAGATCTTACAACAACCACACGTCGAAAGGAGTTTGACAAAACGATCTCGATCCAGTGTCCTATGCTTACCTCTACGAATTACACCGTATGGTCAATGAGGATGAAAGTTCTGTTACGGATTCATAAGGTTTGGGAAGCTGTCCAACCTGGAACTGATGAATCGAACAAGAACGATATCACAACAGCGTTGCTATTCCAGTCCATTCCGGAGAATCTTATACTGCAAGTTGGCGAACAAGACTCACCGTTAAAGATATGGGAGGCGATAAGCAAACGATATCAAGGGGCTGCGCGTGTCAAGGAGGCACGAATACAAACCCTTATGTCAGAGTTTGAAAGAATTAAGATGAATTCTTCAGACACAATAGATAACTTTGCAGGAAAGTTATCAGAGTTAGCAGCAAAGGCTGCATATCTAGGAGAAACCATTGAAGAAAGCAAGCTTGTGAAGAAGTTTCTCAACAGTCTACATAGAAGCAAATACATCCATATTATTGCCTCTCTCGAGCAAGTCCTCGATCTAAAGACGAAAACATTCGAAGATATCATAGGAAGACTCAAGGCCTATGAGGAACATATTAGAGAGGAGGAGAACCATGGAGAACCGCAAGGAAAGTTGTTACTTGCAAGCTCAGAACAACATAGTTCTACAGGAGGTAGGGGATATAGAGTTCGTGGTAGAGGAGGCAGAGGATATAGAGGACGTGGTATAGGCAGATACAACTCACAAGAACGTTCTACAAATCACTCTTTCCAATCGAAAGATAAGAAAGAAAAATCACCTCTAATTTGCTTTCGATGTGATAAACATGGACATTGGGCTTCCACATGTCCAGAAAGATTACAAAAGTTAGAGGAGGCAAATAAAACAGAAACAGAAGTAGCTGATCCAGCCCTCTATATGCACGAAATTGTATTCTTGAATGAAGAGAACACTACAAGAAAAATGGCCTTTAATAGCATAGCGGGATAGCACGGATTTTCAAACTGCTATGATAGATAATATTTTTGATTTCGGGACATATTCATAGCATTAACTTAATGCTGGCGGGAAAATTCACAAAGCGGAAATAGAAAAGCACGCGTACCGCTTATACTTAGTGAAATTTTGAGAACCGCGAAATACTAAATCGATTCCCTCTTAATTGTAACACTTGGGCTACATAAGGATAAAAAAAATGGTTGTCAACAAGTAAATTAAAAAAAATTGAGTAACTCTCTCTCTCACTCGAGAAAACCCTAACCCCTTTCTCCCTCACCTGAATCTCTCCGTCGACACCTTGAACTCGATTTCGTGTTATGTAACTTGTGATACTCTCCAGCTCTCTCTCTCTCTATCGAGAAAACCCTAACCCCTTTCTCCCACAACCAAAACTCTCCATCGACACCTTGAAGCTCGATTTCGTACTCTCCAGCTCAAGTCGATTTGAAGAGGATTGAACCTCGTATTCGAACCGAAGAGGTTTATTTTCTTCGATATCTCAGTTTCCCTTGATTCTCATTTCTTTTATTCTGATATGTTTGATTCTGATTGAAATTGTTTAATTCTCGTGGCTTTTCTACATGTTTATGGTTTGTTTTAGTCTCGGATTAGTCATTACATGCTTCTGATTTGTTTTACTCTTTGCTTAGTCATAACATCATTCTCATTTGTTTGACTCTCGTTGGCTACTTTACTGAGTGTTTTTATTTTCTGTGATTTTTTGAGATTTTAGCTTCACACGGTTTCTATTTTCTGTGACCATTTTACTTGTTGGTTATTTAGAATTTGTGTTTTCTTTGACCATTTTACTCGTTCTAATGGTTTTAAAGAAGTATAGATCAAACAATGTTGGAGAAGCTGTGGGTTCATCTGTCAAGGTAAGAAATCAACATATATTGATCCATGTCAGTACTCAGTAGGGGATTTGAGTGTTTAATGAATTGTTTTGTTTTGTTATGTTATAACTACAGAGTTGATCCTGCTTATGAGAAGGGTGCATGGGACTTTGTCCAAGCTGTGTCTGCGGGTGATGGAGGTGATAAGTTCATTATCTGCCCTTGCACAGACTGTCGAAATGTAGATCGGCATTCAGCTACAGATATAGTTGATCATCTGGTTAGAAGGGGAATGGATGAGGTGTACAAGCAGCGTAAGGACTGGTATCATCATGGAGAAGTATACTCTGTGGCTGAAGGCGATATGAAAGAGAAGCAGTGGAATGAAGAGATTGTTGGGTTGTACAGAGCTGTTGAGAATTTAGATGAAGAGTTAGCTACAGAACGTGACTTCTGTGAGATGGCAGAGGGAGAAAACATGAAAGAAGATGAGTTCTTGGCAAAGATTGCAGATGCTGAAACCCCATTATATCCAAGTTGTGCAAACCATAGCAAGTTATCAGCCATCGTGTCATTGTTTACGCTGAAGACTAAGAATGGCTGGTCTGACAAGATCTTCGATGATCTACTTGAGACGCTGCCGGAGATGTTGCCAGAGGATAACGTGTTGCATACATCACTGTACGAAGTTAAGAAGTTTTTGAAGTCTTTTGATATGGGCTACGAGAAGATTTATGCGTGTGTTAATGATTGTTGCCTGTTCAGAAAGAAGTTGAAGAAGCTCGACAGTTGTCCTAAATGTAAGGCCTCAAGATGGAAGATTAACCAGCACACTGGTGAGATCAAGAAAGGTGTCGCACATAAAGTATTAAGATACTTTCCAATAATTCCACGGCTGAAGAGGATGTTTAGGTGTGAAGAAATGGCCAGAAACCTAAGGTGGCATTCTACTAACAAAAGCAGCGATGGAAAACTAAGGCATCCCGTGGATTCTGTGACATGGAAACAGATGAATGACAAGTATCCCACATTTGCTGCTGAGGAAAGGAATATACGGCTGGGATTCTCTACATATGGATTTAATCCTTTCAACATACAGAGCAATAAGTACAGTTGTTGGCATGTGCTGTTAGTTAACTACAATTTGCCTCCTAACCTATGTATGAAGAAGGAGAATATCATGCTAACACTGCTCATTCCTGGTCCACAACAGCCTGGTAATAGTATTGATGTCTACTTAGAGCCATTAATAAAGGATTTAAATCAGTTGTGGAGCAAAGGATAGTCAACATATGATGCTGTGAGTAAGTCTGCATTTATATTCTTGGATGTTAGTTATGAGCTTATTATTTACATGCATTTATGTTACAACAAGAACCTGAGATAGGTGAAAACTCAGCTACTGCAAGAGCAAGAGTAAGTAATTTATATCTTCATAATATTTGGTTAGTAATTATGAAGTAAGTAATTCACTGACATGTTTTAAAATATATTTCTGTAGAGTGTTAACAAAAGCGCACACCTTAAGTGTGTGTTGGTTGATTAGTGTGGTTCTGATGAAAATGTTGTTGAGGGTAGTGTTATTTCATCTGAACCGGAAGACTTTGTGAATGACATCCCCTTAGGTCCTCTTGCTGTTAAAGTATTGGTCGAAACTGCAATCAAGTCCGATGTTTTTTTATGGAGGCCTGCAACCGGTATGTGTATTGTTGAGAAAGCGATTGCCGAGATGGTTGCATGGCCTGCCAATAACTGCATTATTTCAGACCAGGCGATGTATTCTGAAGACATTCCTCTTAGGGTAAGATGTGTAATCAAGAAGCAAGTTTTTTACAGTTTACTTTGTTGTTTTTTGTCTGAGTTGTTGTGATCATTAACATATGCTTGTGTCTGCTAGAGCCCAACGGCGTATTCTGTCAACAAATGCAAACTCCTATCACCTTGGACAATTACTGATGATGTTGTTGCTGAAGGCCGTTGGCAGTGTCAAGAACCAAAAGCATTGGTTGATCGTCTCCCTCTTGGACCAAATGCAGTGAAAGTATTTGTAGATGTGGTGCATGATCCTGACACATTTCTGTGGAGACCTAGTCCAGAAATGACATACCTTCGGGACTCTGTTAAGCACTTTGTAGCATAGCTTGCAAGTAAGTGTGTGTTTGAAAACACTAAAATTCAACACGCCCCACATCTCCTAAAGCATCGACTGCTACAAGCAAATCTCCAGGGCACACATTTTCTGCTTCGTCACCAGTTTCTAAGTCTCCAGTGCACCAACCTCCAAAAGCTAGTCCAAAGAAAACTCAAGCTGCATCTCCTCTTCGAAGATCTCAGATAAAGTTTGTCATAACTGTTTGTTTGTTGTTATATATTTCATTGACATAAAATGGTTTATCTTGAATACATTGTAGCGTCATTGTCAAAATGATGCTGGTCCCAAAGAGAATCAGAAGTGCAAGTTGATGTTCATTGGGGGGGAACAAGCAGGTGGTTGCAGAAGGACGTTGGGCATCAGACAACCCAGAATAGATTGTTCACTTTGTTCCCTTGGGACCAAATGCAGTTAACGTTTGGATTGATGTGGTGAAGGTGACTTTCGCAGAGGTTTGGCTTCCATCTTCTGAGATCGAGTGTTTGGGAGATGCAATTGGCTCATGCATTGCATGGCCAAAGGAGAAAGTGATCTTGTGTTAAGACGACTATCATGTGTAATGTACTACTCTACTCACTCTACTTGGATGTTGTTGTGTTCTAGTTTGGATTGAGACTTGTTTTCTGGGTTATGTTCTAGCTACCTTGTTGTTGTTCGGATTAAGACTTTGTATTTTGGAACTTGTGTATGCACCAATGAATGTGGCAGGTTATAAGATTTTAAATCGAATAGGAACAGGTTACATAAATAACAACAAATTTATGGCACAAAAAGACTGCTACGATATCGAAAATATAGCATTACCAAAATTGCTATCATATTACAAACCACAATGGTAAATTGTGCGATAAAAATATATATAATAACTTCTAAAACTTGCTATCATATAGAATATATAGCATCCTATATACATGCTATTATAAATATCACTCAGTAATAGCAATCCAAAAAAAAACGCTATCATAATGTAAAACTACAATAGCATTTAAAAAAGTGCTATAATATAGGGGGGACCTATTATAGCTCGGGCAGTCATAGCGGTTTCAATAACGCTAACAAAGGCATATAATAGCTTTTTCCTTACGCTACAAAAGACCATTTTTCTTGTAGTGGAATATCATTCCAAAGAATTACGTGAACCCTAAGGATGAAGATGGAATATGGTACCTTGACAATGAAGCAAGCAATCATATGACCGGAAACAAGCAATATTTCTCTGAGCTCAACCAGAATATAAAAGGTAAAGTTAACTTCGGAGATGGATCATGCACTGAAATATGAGGGAAATGATCGATTTTATTTCAAAGCAAAGCGGACGAGCAACAACTCGTCACAGATATCTACTACATCCCCGAGCTTAAGAGCAATATTTTGAGTTTGGGACAAGCCACATAAGCTGGTTGCGATGTTAGAATGAGACAAGATTACTTGACTCTACACGGTTCAAGTGGAAGACTCTTGGTAAAAGTCATACGGTCGTCCAACAGACTTTACAAAATTGGCCTGAAGATTGGAAAACCGATATGCTTACACACAAGAACTGAAGATGAAACTTGTAACTGGCACGCAAGGTTGGGACATATAAACTTCAAGACGTTAAAAGCTATGTCCAACCAGAAGATGGTCTACGGCTTACCAGAGATCAGCGAAGAGAAGAAGATGTGTGAATCTTGGTCGGCAAACAAACACGTCAAGCGTTTCCAAAGGCTACCATCCAAACCACTCGAGCTTCTTCATGCAGACTTATGTGGTTCGATAACACCACCAACCATCACTCATAACAGATACATATTTGTCATCATTGATTAATTTTAAAGATACATCTGGACGATCTTGATGAAAGAAAAAGGTGATGTGTTTGGCATGTTCAAGACGTTTAAGAGTCTGATAGAGAAGGATCTTGGAGAAGAGATCATTACTCTGAGAACCGATAGAGGAGGTGAATTCACTTCAAGAGAGTTCCAAGAATACTGTGACAAAAATGGGATTTAGAGGCATCTCACGACTCCATACACACCGCAGCAGAACGGTGTCGTGGAAAGGAGAAATAGGACGTTGATGGAGATGACAAGAAGCACTCTCAAGGCGATGAAAGTACCAAACTACTTATGAAGAGAGGCAGTGCGTCATGCAACATACATGATTAACAGGGTGCCTACAAAATCCCTTGTTAACATGACTCCAAACAAATGTCTTAGAAATAAGAAACCAAACCTTGAACACTTGAAGGTTTTCGGTTGTCTAGCTTACTCGAAGGTTGAAGCAGCAAACCTCAAGAAACTAGACGATAGATCACAACCATTAGTGCATCTTGGAATTGAGCCAAGATCCAAGGCATATAGGTTGTATAATCCCACAACTAGAAGAATCGTTGTAAGCCGAGATGTAGTTTTCAATGAGAAAACTAGTTGGAATTGGAAGGGAGATGATGGAGGTGATCCATGTATGTTTCAAATGACGTGGGGAGACGTTATTGATGAAGGTCATGGACCATACAATACTGAAAATCCTCAAAACGATTATAATGAAGACACTGATACGCCTGACTCTTTTCAACCTCATTCCGAGCTTGAACAAGAACAAGATCAAGATCAAGAGGGAGTAGAAACTGAAGAAGTTGAATATGTTCAACCGCAATTAAGACGATCAGACAGAACAATAAAATGTCTTGATTATCTTAATGACTACATACTTCAAGCTTCAGTGGAATGAGAGATTCTACTCTTATTGATCAACAATGAGCCAAGATGTTTCAGAATGCAAAAGAACACAAGGAGTGGAGATTAGCATGTAAAGAAGAAAATGACTCAATCAACAAAAAAAAGACGTGGGTCTTAGTTGATAAACCAAGCGGGATAAAGATTATTGGTCTCAAGTGGATTTTCAAGATAAAGAAGAATGCAGATGGTAATATCAACAAATACAAGTCAAGATTAGTGGCTAAGGGATACATACAGGAATTTGGCATAGACTTTGATGAAGTCTTTGCACCAGTAACTCGTATAGAAATGATACGATTACTAAGTGCATTAGCAGCATCGAACGGATGGGAAATTCATCGCTTGGACGTCAAAACAGCTTTCTTACATGGTGTGTTAAAGGAAGAAGTTTATGTTGAACAACCCAAAGGTTTTGAAGTCAAAGGCAAAGAACACAAAGTGTATAAGCTTACAAAGGCGTTGTGTGGCTTAAGACAAGCTCCAAGAGCTTGGAACACGAAGTTAGATGAAGTCTTGAAATGTTTGAACTTCCGAAGATGTGCAAAAGAATCAGTCGTGTATCGCAAGGAAGAGAAAGGAACGCTTCTCATCGTTGCTATTTACGTCGATGATATGTTCGTCACTGGCAATAGTCTCAAAGCCATAAGTGATTTCAAGAAAGGAATGTCATCTAAGTTTGAGATGTCAGACCTCGGAAAACTCACTTATTATCTTGGTATTGAAGTGTTTCAAGGGGAAACATGAATTGAGCTTAAATAAGAAGGCTATGCAAGAAAGATTCTAAGCGAAGCATGTTTATAGAAGTGAAATCCGACTCAGATACCTATGGAGTTTGGACTGAAAGTCTCAAAAGCTACAGAAGAAGCAGAGATAGATCCTACGAGCTATAGAAGGAATGTCGGATGTTTAAGGTACTTGTTACACACTCGTCCAGACTTAGCTTTCTCTGTTGGAGTCGCAAGCATGTATATGTAGAACCCTCGCAAATCACATGGCGAAGTAATGAAGCAGATACTATGATATCTCAAGGGAACTGTCGCATATGGTTTGAAGTTTAAGCGTGGAGGATCAAAAGAAATCACTGGATACAGTGATAGTAGTCATAACATCGATCAAGACGATGGAAGAAGCAATATTGGTCATATGTTCTACTATGGATCATCACCTATCACGTGGTGTTCACAGAAGCAAGACACAGTTGCATTGTTTACTTGTGAAGCCGAGTTTATGGCAGCAACAGAAGCAGCACAACAAGCGATATGGTTACGTGATCTGTTAAGCGAGATTACAGGCTTTGACACATCACAAGTTCTCATCAAGATTGACAACATGTCTGCAATTGCACTCACCAAGAATCCGGTGTTTCATGGTAAGAGCAAGCATATTCATAAGCGTTATCATTTCATACGTGAATGCATCGACATGGAGCTAGTCGAAGTAAACACGTCCCGGGAGTGGAACAAAAGGTTGACATTTTAACTAAAGCTCTGGCACAAATCAAGTTTACTGAGATGAGAAACTTGATAGGAGTTCAAGACATGTCCAAGACCGAATTGAAGCTTAAGAGGGAGAATGTTGGAGATAAGCCTCAATAGCTTGGAGCCTAAGTTTCCTATAACAAGTTGGTTTAGGAAATAAAGAAATAATGTTTAGTGCAATCCTTATAGAATTAGGAGTTATCTAATACTATAGGAAATATGAGTTATCTAGCACTATATATATCATTGATGAGTTGTGTCAATGATAAGAAGAAGACAATACAATAGATTGAAGTGTTTAGTTTTGATTTATTTTCTAAACATAATAAAGAGAGATATTCTTTATACAAGTTATGTTGTGTTTAAGCTGAGTTATTCTTAACACAAACACGTTCTGTTCCTTTTACCAGAAACATGTTGTCGGGTGAGTGAAGACTCGAACCACAACCTGCAATAAACTCAAAGCAACTCCAGGCAGCATCAAAGAAACTAATGGCAGAATCAGCAGGATACCATGTTCATGATTTATGATACCATGTCAAAGTATCGAATCTATTTATTTTCTTTGGATGCATTGGTCAGATTCCCTTCAGTTTATGAATCATAAGCATCAGATTAGGCGCATCAAAGCTATCTCTCATATTTTGTTTTACCTTTTATGGTTCATGGAGTTGTCAGTTTTACATATCACATCGAAACCATACATTTAAAATTTAGCAGTTTAGTGATAGTATAGTGATAAATACTTAGAGCACGGTGGAAATCCAACGGTATTGGGTTCGATTTCAACTGGAACAAAGTTGCTAATACTTAGTCAGTTTAGGCTTTGACTCCGGCCCATGCAGTTTTCATGGTAGTACAATAACACATGAAGTGGCTATTTCTTAGCATTAGTTGGAAGGCATTTCAAAAATCCGATCAAGCAGTAAGGAATCAAGTTCATTTTATACTTTCCAAGATCAATTGGATCAAATATGCCATATTTAAAAAGAAAATGAACATAAAAAACTTTTGAACAAAAAAACACATAGACCTAAATACGTTCCCAATGTTGACTGGTTGTAAAATTACGAGAGCTTGTAGGCTTTATTCCGCCTAAATAAGTTACATATTATGTTTGATTCATCTAATACCGTGAATCAGACTGTCGTAGTTTTCTGGTTGCATAGTTGCATCATGCATGTTACTTTAATTGCAATTTAACCAGTAATGCTACTCCGTCCAGTCTTCCCTATTCAATATTACTGGTATGAGTATAAAACTGGTTAATTGTGGTACAACCGTACAAGATCTAGTTTTGATCAATAGGATTGTTGATACCAAAAGTTATGTATGACATGTGATTACACATCCATCTACATTAGAGATGTGATATTTATCCCAAATAACATGTATGAAAATTATTTTTTAGCTAACTAATTGTTTATGTATTTTTGCCTTTTTGGGTTTAAGTTTTAAATAATTACTAAGTATTTACCCGCAATTTTGCTGGAAGTAATATTATACAAAGACATATACATTATGCTTACAATAATATAATTTTTGAATAAATAATTAGAAATATTAAAATTTTAAATTTAATTTCAAATAGTTTGATAAACAAAAATTTCAGTATATATTTTTAGAAGAGCTCAGAGATTTAAGATAATTCATTAGCATAAATTTAAGACACTAAATTTTTTTCTCTTACATGGAACCAATATTATAACTGAGTTAAATGGTTGTAAAATTATTATTTTTATTTTAACACGTGGAAACATAAATATCTTAACCTTTAAAACATCTAAAACATGAGCAGAAGCTTATGTAGCTCGAACATCATATTTAATGACTTGTTTTACTTATGAATACATATTGTAATAATTTTGAGATTTCACCTTTGAACGTATATGTGACAGCCTTCCCCGTGGGACCCAGCTGGCGCTGCAACGCGTCGATCCTAACCCATCCTCTGTGATACAACCTGTCTGAATTCACCCATAAGCCTCGGCTCACAAATAGGTTATTGGTGAGGTTCAAAACAGGACCTCACCCTTTAACTACTCTCCCACAGAGAAGCTGTCACCAATTGATATTTAACGCATCGACCGCCGACGGCTAATGGGCCACCCACGCCTGCTCTCTTGGCCCGTGTGCCTCATTTCGTTCCAACGGTCGGTGCATTAATTTTCCAAGGCTCGAAATAATTGTTTACTGACCCTACAATCACCACCCGACATTTCTCCGTGTTTTGGCCTCACTCGCACGGTATCACGAATCACTTCCCGATAGGTCATCTATCCTTTCACTACTCCAGCATAAGTACGCTTAACCCTGGAGTTCTAAACGGATGTGTGACGGAAAAGGTAAGTGTACTTTGGTGACATAGGTAACCAAATCAATTCTCTTAAGTCTTTCTACATATCACAACTCGGGATGTTACAGTATAGGTAACCAAAAATCATTTAAATAACTTCTCTTTTTAATATGTAACTAAAATTTGACATAATTTTATATGATTTATAAATTCTTAAAAATATATAATTATATAGATATAAAAATACTACAATAAAAATTTGAATATAAATAATTTTATATTTATTTTTTATTTTAGAGTTTATAATAATAAATAAAATCTAAAATCCCATCAAAATTAATATTTTTGAAGATTTCACATATAAATGTAGTAACTAAAAGTCACTTATATGAATTTTGTTTTAGTATATGATAAGAAATATGAAATAATTATATATGATTTATAAAATCATTATCAATATATATTTATACAATAATAAATAGATTTAGTAATATTTATGAACAATTTATAAGTCCTATAAACAAATTTATAAACATCTATAAATAATTTAATAAAATATTATAAATGATTTAGAAACTCTAATAAAATAATTTGTAAGACAAAATAAAATATTTTTAAAATTTTATAGATAATTTCAAAATATTCCTAAATGATTCATAAATCATGTGTGAGCTTTAAGAAACATAAAAGTTTTAATAATGCCTTACATAAAAATATAATTATTTATATAATAACATATGACCATGATATTATTTCTATAAAAATATATTAAAGTATTTTATATAATTATAAATAAATAATTGATTAAAATGAATAAATTGATGAAACAATATATGCACTTTCTATAATGATGAAATTAATTACCATAAATAATTATTTTTTAGATATTTCTTGTGTATTTTGGTAATTTGTATTAATTGGTTCAAGATTTGCCTTACATATTTTAGATTTGATTAAAACAAAAAAATAATAAATATCATCAACCAATCAAATTATAATATATTTTTTTGAAACCCAGCCTAGAGTGACAGATAAGCAAAAATCATTCAAGTAACTTCTCAACTAATATATAGTAGGATATGAATATAATTCTCTATATAAGAATATGAATTTTTAACACAATATGAAATTATTTATATTTTTTATATTAAAAAATATTCATTATTTTATATAGTTTCAAAATATAAGATATAACTAATCAAGAATTATTATTTTTTATATAATTTTGACAAATAGTTACTATAATCTTTTTATATCATTTACATTATTTGAAAAGTGATATTAATTGTTTATAGACCTACCTTTTATTTTAGATCAAACTAAAAATATTAAAAATTTAAAATCATCGACCAATCAAATGATAACATAACATATTTTCAAGACTTCACCAGTGATTGACATGTAAGCAAAAGTCACTAAGGAGGGTGTATTGAATGTGCAAATTTAAGTGATTTTATTTTTAATGAATTTTTATATGATTGTAGGAGAATTGGAAATTTTGGTATGATTTAAAAAAACCACTCTAAAATCTCATCTAAAACTATAGGATTTGGCTTTTTATTTTTATAACTATGGAAATCCTCTCAAACACTCTGAAAACATTTAAAACACTCTAAGTCTTCAACTTAAATTTTATTTAATAATAGTGGATTTGAGAGTGTTTTGTGAAATTACAAGTTCAATAACACTAGATTGTAAAGTGTTTTTTAAAAAAACTCTTGTTTGAATAACAGTGAATTTGTCATTTAAATTATAAGTTGAATACACCCTCCTAAAAAAACTCTCCATTAATATATAGGAGGGTTAAGATATTTAATCAATTTATTCAAAATAAAACTAGAATAAGATCGAATATGTTTTATGGAAGGGGTGGGAAAGATAATGATTGCAGATTTGTTAGGCAACACTTTCATATGTGGGAATATGTGATGTACATATCAATATCCATTATATGCTAAAGTTCAAAAAAAAAATATTATGCTTTCTAGAGATCGGGAAGAAAAAGATTGTCATCCAAACTCTGACTTTTATGTCTTTTTGTAGTTCCAAAGCTAAGCAAAAATGCAGTTTGTAAATTAAATTTCAATGCATACTTTGCTTATAACAGTGATAAAGGATACCCTAACTTCCCCATGTGTCTTTTGTATAACTTTGTACGGAAGCTGTCTATATTATTGATTACTTGATGCTTAAGTAACATGAAAGCCATTTTTTTGTATAAATCTCAGAGCAAGTCTTCCTAATCACAACACAAGCTGCTTCTTCTCACTCCAATGGATAACCCTAAAGAGGAGCCTAAGCAACCTCCAAACAAACTTCCCGATCTAACTCTCTTCCAGCAAGCAAATTTTGTCCATCATGTTAATGACTTGGTCTCCTCGAGGCTATCAATGATGGAAAGTGACAGAAGAATCTGAAGATGAAGACGAAGAAGGAAGTGATGTCAGCTACTACGAGGATTTCAATAGCAATGGATTAGGAGAAGATGAAACTGATGAGTTTCTTGAGGACCAAGGAAGAAGATGAGATTCTGACCAGTTGTCTTACAAGGAACTTATTGCCCTTGGAGAATTCATCGGAGTTGAAAACCGTGGCCTTACTCGAACCAAAATCTCCACGTGTTTGAAGGCACCTAGCTACGTTTTTCTCATGAGGAATCTTTGGTCGTTCTACGACTTTGTAACCATCCATACCACTCTGAATGTATAATCGCTTCAGACAAAGAAGATTTGTCCAATTTGCTGCTCTGAACGTTATTGCGGCTAAATTCTCAGAATTGTTCAATCATCAATTAAAATCATCACACGTAGACTTCGGTGATTCATCCCTCACAAAATAAAATAAAATCAAAAAGACTCTTGTAAGTTTTTTTCTCCATTAATTTGTATGATTCACTTTGTTTGAGAGATCAAACTATTGGATAATGAGATTTTCACGAAAATGTCATATTTGTACAAGCTTTTTGAGGTTACCATATATTTCACAGTTTATACTATTACCTCTGTTAATGTTTTGAATATATATTTAGGTTTTAGTTATACTAGAGACTAAATTATATAATTTTTTTATTTTTGAAATATTTCTTATTTTTACTTATATAATTTTTACAAATGTTATATTATATTTAATTTTAGATTTAGTATACTCAATTTAAAGTTATTGTATTATTTATGTATGCAACTTGAATCATCTAAATTATTAAAAAATGGAAAGTGTATCATAAATAAAAACATAGTAAGAAAAAAAATTCTCCAAACGCTTAAAATATATATCATCAATTTGAAATCGGTTGTTGAATGTTGTTTTAGGATTCAAACCATTTTTAATATGTAAGATATAATATTTTATTTTATTAACTTCATTTTTGTTGTATTTCTTTGATTTTATTTCTAGGTTTCTTTTATCTAGAATGTTTAAGTTTTCATTTTAGATTTTTTTTTATTAATATAAATTGATTTTCAAGCATAATAGATGTATTGTTAATTACTTAAAAATTGTCTCTAATTATGTTGATTAATATAAGAAACATATGGTATAATTTGTGCCTTATTTATTTCTCTAAGTTTAACTATGCTTTCTGTTATTATGTTGGTCTTTATCATTTTATTGTTTGACTAAATGGCAATCAAACACACGAATTTTAAGAACCTAACCTGATTTTGTATTCCGCAATATGCAAGGCACAAAAGTTGAAAATTGTTGTGGAATTTATGTTTGTCAAAGTTTACACCTTCATCAAATATTGTGTTTATGTTTACACAATATGTTTTAAATTACTAAATCATCCTTTCACTTCCTTCTCTAAATATATCTCTTAATGCGTATGATAATTGTGAAAGTAGTGCTAAAATAATATTTTATAGTTTGAAAAGAGATGATATTTTAAAATATATAATTTTTAGAATTACTGGAAATGTGAGATACTTTCTTAAGTTATAAATAATTTATGAAAATACTAAATTTTCCAACATGTCTTAGAAATATGATATATGTGCAGAACTATAATTTAATAAAAAATGGTTTGATATTTTAAAATACTGAATTTCAGTCTTTTAGCTATTATATATCTTTCCACTTTTCATATTTACTTAAAAGCCAGGTAACATCTCAAACTGGACATTTTATATCCCTAACTATTATAAATAAGTTTGTCAAGATTTATGGGTTTTAGTTTGTCAAAATCTTTGGAACTTTTCGCATTTTTCAAGATAGTGTATGTTCTTTTTTTTTGTTAGTTAAACATTTTTATGTGGAATTTTCAGAGAGATATTGTACCAATTATTTTATGGGTTTTATTTGTTATTATAACTTTTCTAATTGATTTTGGAAGATAAAATTCTTGTGAAAATTATCACAAAAACTTGTGAAACACTGCATAAAACATCTACAATTGTGTGGCAAGCCTAAAAATCAATGTAGCAATTGCTTTAACATAACACCCTCAATACTCCACGCTCTCTGTAGCAAAAACATACTTACTTCTCTTAGCATACAAAATTTTTGTCTCATCACTTCAAAGTCGCATTTTAGATGTTCCAAATATTGTAGATGTGATGAGTTATACATCAAAGTGTCATGAAAATGTGAGAATATATTGTCGCATATAAGGTTTAAATACGGAGTTCATCAAACTCTGAAACATGGTTGGAGCATTAATACGGTTGAATGTCATCACTAAATAATTATAGTGCTACTGTGAGTCTTGCAACATGTTTGTGGATATAAGGGGTGTATCCATCCTCACGTTATTTTTTTTAAAAAAAATATTTTATTATGTTAGCTATTTTCATATTAATTAATTATTTTACTTTGATAGATATAATTGTGTATATTTAGACATACTTTAGGAAACAATTTTTGAAGTATTTATGATTGATATTAAATTCCCAAAGAGTTAAGTTAAATTTATTAGAAGGATATGTTTCCTTTGTTACCTTAGTTTCTTATTTTGATGTGTATTTTAATTGTATAGACTTGATTGGTTAGATTTTACATTTCTGAATTCATAAATTACTTTCTATTTTTATATATTAGATTTTTTGTTTTGTTAGTTTAATACTTTTAGAGAAATTGTTTAAAATACTGCAAATTAAGTACCACTTTTCAAAAATACCATCAATCAAAAATATACTAACATTTGAGTTTAGGCTCTAGTGATTCTTGTTTAGGGCTTAGTATTAAGGGGTTGAGTTTGAGTTTATAAATGTTTTATAAATATTTAGAAAAATTAGCTTAGTGTTCTTTTATCAAAAATTGAGGATATTTATGAAAATAGTCATTCATTAATGGTATATTTGAAAATTGGTATCGTGGAATTGAAACTTCCTCATACTTTTCTTGATTTTAAAAATATGATTCTCTTATCACCTATCATAAAAGTATATTTTTGGACATAATATTTATGTTTTTAAACTATTTTAATGTTAATTTTCAGTGAGTTAGCATCTATGTAAAGTTAATTGTTAGAAACTTATAGTTCATATAGAGATATTCTTTCAAAGCTCTTGCAATATATAACATCTTGCCTTTTAAGACATATTATTTTAAAATATATATTTTATGTCAATTTTCCCAATATTTAGTGTGTATATATATATATATATATATACATGTATCAATTTAATTCTTTTAAAGATTTTTACTTTGTCATTCTTTCTTATTTTAAATTGATTTCCGTTTATTTTATATTTTTGTACCTTATTTGATATTGATTTTAATTTATTTGCAAATAAGTATTTTGGGGAAATTTAATCAAATTGGATGCTGATTTTACATAAATTTATTAGTATTTTTAAGTTATGTGTGAAATTTATCATTGTCTTTATAATTTTTTTTTAAATATAGTTTTTAAATATTAGAAATCAAAAATACTTATAAGAAATATTTTTAGTTATTTTTATGTAGGATTTATAAATATTTTTTATGAATACCAAGTAATTTATTTTTATGTTTATTTTCTTTTTAGTTTACTTTATTTTATATTTGTTTCTAATTTTTATCTTTTTAGAAATTCTTGACATTTTTAAAAATTAATAAATTAAAATAGTGATTTTATATATTATGAATGATGGTTATGAATTTTGTGTGAACATTTTTAATAGTTTACAGCTTCAACTTTTGAATATTATAGATTTAAAATTGTTCTTTTAAATACATAAAATTGATATAAGACTAATTTATATTTTTGGATTTTAAATTTTTAAGTTTTGGCCATTTATTTAATTTATTGATCTCTAATGATTGGCTTTTTATATACTTTTAGTTTAGTTTTATATTTTATATAATTTTCCAAAGAAGAATATTGTCATAACTCTATATTTTTGTGTTTAAGTTTTATATGATTTACATTCTACACAAGCCAATGTCATTCTTGGAGCTCAAACATTCATATTGAATCTAAATATTGTAATAGTTTTGTTGTCAAATCCATATTACTCACAAATGGAAGGTAATCTTTTAAAAATGTTGACATAGAAACACTCAGATGAAGATGTACTAAAGAAGCAGAGTGACATTTTTTATCAAGCAAAGTCTTTTGCTTTCCTTTCTCCACAATGCACCATTCATAACTACATCAATTACATATGTATTCTTGATTGTTGATAACCGATCTGCCACCACCCCAGTGGTTTGGTTAACCATAGTCGGTCCAATGCTTCATGAACCACATGCTCTCACTAAGGCTCCAAAGTAATAGTTGCTTCATACAACAGCAACACCAGAGGGTCTTCAAAATTGCTATGGATTAGGCTACTCTCTACTTTTACCCGCCTGATAATTGAACTATTCCTTCCCCCACCATTGTAATATAGCCCTGCAACAGTGAAGATATCTTTCAGTTTAGTACGAATATGAAAATCAGGGATGCAAATTCAATCAGGTGCCGTTAAAGATGCATGTTGTAGTCAACTAATGAAGCCATGAGCGTTAGATAGCTGAGTTGTATACATATATATATATATATATATTACATCGGTTTGAGCATGTTTCCTCTGATCGTTTCACTGAACAAAACCGGCTCTTGGCTCACCAGCCCGGTATTTTGCCTTAGCCATTTCATCTGAAAAGTCTTAATCTCAACTCCATTCAAAAGTAATTTGACCGATCGTAAAACCTCCGCAGCTGCGCAATTACTCTCGTTTTCCCGCTTCTGCTTCCTCCAACCAAAGCTACTTTTTGAAACATAACGAAAAACAAAAAAAAAGAACATAATTCAAGATATGATATTATGCAATATCAAAACCTGCATACAAACTGGCTGCTTAAGAAGCAAAGAGGATAAAGAAAGTAACTACGAAATTAATACCAATACGTATGCCTTGAGGAATTCCTGTTTTCATAAAACCTTCAGATTTTTTCTTATTTGTTTTCATAACTTTCTCCTCTATGCAGAATGAAGCAACCGTTTTATGCTTATGACGTCATCTTTCTTTACTTGTCTAGCTTCCTCGTACATTCTCTGATTACAGATTTTCAAATTTTTGTTGGACAAATAAAACAAAGAAAGTTGATCATGACACTAACTCCGAAGTGGACACAAAAAAAAGTATTTGATTTTGTTACCTTGGCATCTCTACTGAAGCAGACTATGATCTAACCGCAGAAGCGTGGCAAGAACAATGAAAACTAACTAGACAAACAGGACTGGATTACCACACCAGCCGTGACAGACTCAGGATTCTGTAGGTTTTGAGCCAATTTATTTCCAAATAAAGAACGAACCATAGCAACATCATCTCCAATAACACAACTTGAGTACTCAGTCTCGTCGAACGGGTGAACCATCCCATGTGGGATCTACAGGGAGACGGTAGAAACGATCAGATAAGTTAAGGCGTTTAGTAGAACCAACAATTAAAATGGCTGGTTACCAAAAAAAAAGGTCAAAAGCCACCACCACTTGTGACGACGACCCCATAATATTCTTCAAGCCTTATTTCATATTGTGAAAATTCAAACGTTAAACAACGCAAACCTCTTAAAAAGCATTATGCCAGAAGACATATAAATATCATCCATTGGTGACCAAATTGAGAAGAGCATGTTTAAACCTGTGAAAGAAATGATCCAGGCTGTGATAATGAGGATCCTTTGAACGGTTCTCAAATGATCTATGTTCACCACACGTAACTTTGCTTATCTCCAAGAGAGAAACATAAAAGTGTATACAAAAATAACATAGAACATTGTTAGAATAATTTACCTTTCATCGAAGAATAAACATGATGAGATTTTCGCAGCTATGGTTCCGGTGAAGTTAGGGATTTTATTTTCTTTTGGAGAATAATTGGATTTGATAAGTGGCTATCAATTTATATGTTGGGGATATGGAGAGAAGCTGAAGGGAAGGTTGTTAGTTTGTGATCTAGAATTTAAACATTAAATGCATATGAATGGTGGAAGAAGGTCGGTTATAGCTAGACTGAAAAACTGATATGTTGATCAATTGGCTTAGGCTTAATTAAAACCAACGAATTAAAGAGGAAGGGAAAAGGTATGGACAAATTTGAATTAGATGGGCCACATATCAATTTGAATAAGCCCAGTTTGTTTTCATTTTTAAGTTAGCTGAGATGACATGGCTAAACGGATTCTTCTTATTGGCTGGAATTTTCATGCAGATGTGGATACTCTCTACATTCACCTTATTCAACTTTTAGTATTGTAAGATCTAGATCTATTCATTCTATTAATTCTAAGTACGATAAAAACAATTCAAACCTAACTACAAACTTAAAAATGTGGACATAAGTTCAGACAAACTCCATATAGGCTTGTGGCTGGCCCAGTCTTTTATGTCGTTACAGCCCATAACCTGAAAGAAGAAAAGAAGCCCAAGTCTCAGTCCAAGATATCAAGGCTAAATGAAACAATGCCTTTCATTCTAACAATCAAGGGGATAAGGTTTTCATAACGGCCGTTATCAACTTGGTCAGAACAAAGAGACGAGCAGATCAAGTGCATAGAGAAAGAGAGAAAGAAGACGACTTAGCTCAAGATCGGGAGAGTGACGCTCGACGAAATCACCATGGTGGAGATCTATAAGAGAAGCCGAATCTGGGAGTAATTTACCGGCTTCATCTTGAGGATCCATAGTGAGCCTTCTTTTTGTTTTCTTGTGAAAACATGTTCTTTTTTGGATCCACCATAGTTGTGGCTGTTGCAAGCTTGATACAATCATAGTGGAGGCAGTTTAGAAACTCTTATTCCTCCCTTGTGAGTAGCTTCGGCGAACAAATGGTGAACAAAACTTGTTGTTATTGTTTGTTTGATTCCATACTAAGTCACTGGAAGTAAACCTAATCAAATTGATCTAAAAATCTACATTAAAGAACTTTTTCAATTTTTTTTGTAAGCTTGGGCTCTAGAATTTTCTTCAAAACTGTCGGTTTTATAGCAGTTTCTTCAAAAATTAGCACGAATGGTAGTTTCAATCATCACTTAACACGACGTAGTTCTCCATGTTAGAGAGTGTATATGGCTTGAAACTTTTTGAGGACCGGATGCTTTTGATGGAAAGATAAAATCAACTTCTTCACCAAACAAGTTTTTTTATAGAATGATTAACTTCATTTCCAGCAATCTCGACAAGATATTATATTACTATTCACATGAATTTACAGATTTTATCTTCAACAGTAGCATATGATTATCTTTAAAATCATGAAACTGAAAAGTTTATTTGAATGTACCCTTTCAGAGTTCCTTAAGATACTTTTTAAAAAAAAAATTATTTTGGTCATTTAACATATCAATACTTTTTCGAAGAATGTCTAGTTTTCTAAAGACACTTAATTTGTCTCATGTCTTCTAACTTGAATTTTATCTCTTCATGAAGTGTTCATTGAGATTTCTTTTTGCCAAATGTGAACTTTTATATTAAATGAAACATGATTGCAACGAGTTACAATACGTTATAGCCTGTCTAGAATTAAGCTTGGCAAAAAATAAGAGGGCATGTCTAGTCAAATGATTTCATTTCCATGAATCAAGTTACTCATAGGCGAGTCATTGTTTCATTGGGTATCTGAAAGCATGATGTTCTTCTTAGGAGACACACCTTTAAACCAGACATAGGAAGTCCAAGGTTTAACCAAGCTCTTTTATGGATTGTCTCCCAAATTGCCTTTGTAGAGAAAACTGTGAGGTTGACATTGTCAAAAGCAAAATAGTTTGAGATTAGATATATTTGAAGTTCCTCAGCAGTCAGAGATTGTGCACCTCTAATACACTAACCGTTGTGACTGGAAGCATCTGAAACAACACATTTATTGGGATAGATAGTTCACGAGGTCTCCTCATTCCAAATCTGTTTATCAGAGTATCTTAAGAAATATATCTAACTGAAATTACTCTATATGTTGAGTGTAAATGCTCATAAGAGTAGAAGCCATTTTAATAAAACCATAATAGTATTTTAAATCTTGTTAAATTTTTTAATACAAAGTACACTTAAAAATTAAAATAGTAATTAAAAATACAACTAAGATGGTTTTAAAATTATTTTTACACATAAAAATATAAAACGTTATCTATTGTTGGAATCATAATAAATATAGTCACGGATTTGAAAATGTAATATCGATCCATTATTGTACTTTATAATCATAAAAAATATTTATGATCAAGTATTATTTAAATCATACATTTTTCAGTTTCTGATATATTGTAATATTCTAATACATGTTCAAAGTTCAGAACATAGAGACGTGTTATCATGTCATATTGGCTGTGAATCTAAACTAAATATAAAATTTAACGTTTAATCTAATGGAATTAGAGCACCTGCATTAGAGGTTTAGGGAAAGATTCACACGTTTTTCAAAAAATAAAAATAATAATATTGAAACAGTATTGAACCCGGTTCAGAAAAGATCACTGGTAAAGGGCGAGTTCAACACTGTTTCGTGGGCTCCACGGTGGCGGCTTGCGATTGGTTGATTGATTAATTTTTTTTAAAAAAAAATCAAACAAAAAATAAATAAAAAATTATAAAATTGACATTGAAAATCGAGAATTGGAGGTTAATAGCAAAAGATTAATAGCAAAATTTTATAAACTCTTGCTGAAAAGATTAATAGCAAAATTTTATTTTATTTTTTTCTTTGTACTAATCTGTTTCCCTGTCTTTACCCAATGTGTTTGGTAGTAACAGCAGATGCATTTATTTATTGTTGTACTATAAACTACAAGTGGTATTTGACTTTTCATAATTATACGGACGACAAAAGATATTTTAAGCATTACATAAATCAGCAGATAATTAACCTTATCCTTACACGTGTCAAAATACTATTGCATTCATTTCAAACGTAAAGGTACGCCCAAAACAGACGATCAGCCCCAAAAAAAAAGATTATATTTTTTTGTCTCTCACTATCATAGCCGAACAAGGGCGAAACGGACAATCTCTCAAACCCACTCCGCGTCTTTTCTCGATAAAGCGTCTTCGAGAACCGAAACCGAAAGCAAAAAAGAGGCTTATCTAGAATTATAAAATTACCAAAATACCCATCGTCCTACTCGTCTCTGAAAGTATCGATCATCGAATTTGGGTGAAATATCTTCTCTTCTAAAGGGGAAAAGCATCAAACTTTTTTATTTGCTTCTTCTTCAATCTCGCTGGAAATAGAAGTTCCATGGCAAGAGTTTCGTTCAAGGATTCTCTAAAAGCTCTCGAAGCCGATATCCAACACGCTAACACTGTGTAAGCCCTCTCTGCTTTCTTAATCCAAAGTTTTGATTTTTTTTATTGCTGTAAAAATCGTATCTTTATCTTGCTGAGCTTTCAGGTTCTGTTTCTTTGGGTTTTTATTTTTTGTTGTTGTCTAGGACCACAAGTTGTTAAACTATTCTTCTGGGTTTGTACAGAAGAGTCCGGAGATTGTACGGCTTGTTTTTTGTCTTCGAATTAGGGTTTAGTCTGGTCCCAGAAAGTTAAGATATAATTATAAGAAATAAGGACAAGAAGTTAACAACGAATTGGTTAATGAAGTCATTTGTTTTTAGTCTTGTCCTATAACTGTTGACGCTCGAAGCTGAACAAAGTCTTAGGCTTTTTATGCTTGTGTGGCTGAGATAGAACTATGTTTATATTGTAAAGTAATAATATTTAATATCTGCAACCTTTGTTTCTTTTGATTCTGATGCTAATCTGATAGTTTCCATGTCTAAAATGTGAATGTTTGGTGAGTTATAACATCCAATGCAGTGATTAGGACTCTGAACCTCGATGTCTTAGCTGAAAATATGTTTGAGTGGTTTTAGTGTGTCAGCTATTTGAGTTAGAAAAGTTTCATATTTGAGTTGTGAATGTGTTGGATATGTTTTTAACGTTTTGTCACATCTAACTGATGTTTGATGATCAATACTTGAATTGAGAACTTTGTTACGTGTGTGCTTTTCATCAAGTCATGTTTGTTATGTTATGGTGCGTATGAACAGTGTCTATTTGTTTTTTTTGTTCTCAATGAATAAACAGAGCTTTAGATTATCCTCGGGAGAAGGATGGAGCACGTGTTCAGATGAGACTATCTTACAATCCGGCAGCTCAGTTTTTACTTTTTCTTGTCCAATGGACGGATTGCCACCTTGCCGGTGCACTCGGTTTGCTCAGAGTCCTCATTTACATGGTACATTCTTTACTATGTCTCTCTTCCTTTCCTTCTTCTCTAGAGTGTTTCTTGGTGATTGTTTGATTAAATCCTTTCAACTGCATCAGACCTATGCTGATGGGAAGACCACAATGTCGGTTTATGAGAGGAAAACCAGTATCAAAGATTTCTATGGTAATGTTATTCTCTAAAGTGTTTTGTGTAACAAGTTATTTTGATATCCCTTGATGCTTATGGGTTTTGCCTTATTGTGAAACAGCTGTGATATTTCCATCGCTGTTGCAACTAGAAAGGGGTATCACAGACGTGGATGACCGCAAACAGAAAGAGGTCTGCAAAGTACGGTACAGGAATAAAGAGGACATCGAAAGAGTAAAGCTCTCGGAGATTGACATGGAGAGAGAAGAAGAGTGCGGTATATGTATGGAGATGAACAGCATGGTTGTTCTACCCAATTGTACACATTCTTTATGCATCAAGTGTTACCGTGACTGGTAAAGCCATTCTTCATTGAGTATCTTCTCCTCACAGTCTGATGGTTCAATCATATAATAGATGTGTTTGTTGCAGGCATGGGAGGTCAGAGTCATGCCCTTTCTGCAGGGACAGTCTTAAGAGAGTAAACTCAGGAGACTTGTGGATGTTGATGGAGAGATCAGATACGGTGAGTCTCTATACAGTGGAGAGGGAGAATAAGAAGAGGCTGTTTGTGTACATAGAGAAGCTACCTCTAGTGGTTCCAGATCAAGTGTTTGCGTCTTCTCCTTATGATTGCCATGTCAAGTGAATAAGGAGAGCTTTTTATAAAAGCCAAAACCTGTTCTGGTAAACTTTTATATGAATGTATATAATGTTTTAGAGTAGTAGTAAGTAATAATATATATATAGTAACCATTCTGTTGGGGAAGTCCATTTCTACTTGCTTTTCTGTTTTTTTTAATGTGCATTTGGCTTTTGGTTCCCAAACTGTGTTATTTCTGTTGTGTACATTCATGACTTTAAACCTCTTCTTCTTTATGAAGTGGCTTATAATCACAACTAATCAACACTCTGTATCTTGTTTTCTGGTTGTATTTGTAACTGATCCGGTTTAGCTGACCATGAAAAGCAAAGCAAGCGCCGAGACAACAGAACACACATCTACTAAGGCTTAAGAACAGCTTTAAAGTCAACTTTAGAAAAGAATCACTAAACCGTTCTCCACAGTTTAACCTTTTACTAACACTATTTTTGCAACTTCCTTTAATATTACTTATGTCATGTCCAGAAGAGTCTGAAAGGAACTGCTCAACCATAGATTTTGAACTAGAGTTATGGTGCCTCAGAAGAAAGATTAGTTTTGTAAATATACGTAAGAACATATTTACAAAAATCAGTGTTCTAAAATGCGCTATCCATGTTAGCAAGGAGGTTGATTACTGTATAGCGTATATATGGAATATATACAGTAGACATATTCTAAATAAATACTATAATAATAAATAAAATAATTTTATAAATTATATGTAAATAATAAAATATACAGCAATCACAAATAGGTTATACATTATAATTTATTGAATATTGAAAAGAAAATATAATCTGGTATGCAGAAAGTCATAAAAATCAAAACTGTAATTAAAAACAAATAATTAAAAGTTTAAATAGATTCTGTAAATTAATCAGTCATACACACAATCAAAATAAATCAAGTAACCAAATTAAAGTATTCAAAACCTATACTAGCTTGAAATAAAGACACTTTCAAAAGAACAAGAAACTAACGATAGAGGAAGACATCTATGGTGTGAAACGTATATGATAAATTGATAGTCTGATAGCAAGCAAACCTAAGCGTGTTATTTATAGGAGAGAATTAAGTTAGGATTTCCCATTATTTAATTTTCTATTTACTAAACTTCCCCTAAAAATGTAGTATATATACTTTGAGCATGTAAATCTTCTTATATACGTCGTATTTGTACACGTCCAAACCATCACTATATAATTCTGCTGTATACTAAAAACATTACAGTGTACTACCATATGGCGTAAATACGGTAACTATACGGGCGTACCAACCGTATTTTAGAACACGAACAAAAAGAAAAGCCTCAGATTAACTTGACGTTTCTAAGGACATGAAGTTCTTTGGGAAATCGGTCAATTCTTACGTCAATAGAGGCTAATGGTCCCGATCAGTACATAAACATGTTATCTGTGTGAAAATATATATCAACTAGTACAAAATTCAACTTCCATACATAAACTTTCAAAATTTGGTTTTAACATACATTGACCTAATTTCCGTTAGTCAAACGTTAAGTTGTCGTTAACAGATAACATGAAATCGGTCAATTCCTACATCAACAATGACCAACGATCACGATCAATACATAAACACGTCGCCTGTGCGAAAACATACATCAACTAATACAAAATTTAAATTCAATACATGAAATTCTTAAATCTGGTTTTAATATATATTGATCTAATTTTCACTAATCAAATATTACCGAATATAAAATGTATGTCACAGGTTGATTAAATAAGGTTTTTATTGTATTATATGGTAACTAAACTATATTACGTGGTAACTAACTGAGAAAATAAATCATTTAGGCCGATTTCGTTCTCGTGCAATTCATTAGTTTGCTTTTCTTTTTAATTTTTTCTTTTTGACTTTTTGGTAAAAAAAACGTACCACAAAAAAGACAAAAAATGACAAAACTGAACAGAGAGAAACGAGAATGGACAAGCTAGACATTTTTCGTTTCTCTCTGTTTGATTTTATACTCGGTTTTCTTCTATGTGTTAGGTTTTTTGTCGAAAAAGTCGAAAACAAAAAAAGTTAAAGAAAAAAACTAACTAATGAGTTAGACGAAATAAAATCATTTGGCCCAAATGATTTATGTTTCTCAGTCATTTACCACGTAATACGGTTTAATTACCACATAATACAATAAAAACTTTACTTAATCAACACGTGACACACAATTTATATTTAGTAATGTTAGATTAGTGGAAATTAAGTCAATACATGTTAAAATCAGATTTTGAAAGTTCATGTATTAAATTTAAATTTTGTATTAGTTGATGTATGTTTTCGCACATGTGAAATATTTATCTATTGATCGAGACCATTGGCCCATGTTGATGTATGAATTGGTCGATTTCATGTTACATGTTAACAACAACTTAACGTTTGACTAACGGAAATTAAGTCATTGTATGTTAAAACTAAATTTCAAAAGTTCATGTATGAAAATTAATTTTCTTTCTAGTTGATATATGTTTTCGCACAGGTAACATGTTTATTTATTGATCGGGACCGTTAGCCCCCTGTTGACGTAGGAATTGAGCGATTTCCCTGAAGTTCCTTCCTCATAATGATCTGAAAACATCACGATTTTTTTTGGGTGTAAATGTTACACAAAACCTTTTTTCAGCATAGTCCACAATCCACAATTTTAAACTTGAGTCACATGGAATGTCTCTCCAAGATTATTTCCTTCTATGTATGTTGGCTTTTAATTTCTTATTTGTTTGTCTGTCGTTCTTATCTGATTCCATATTTTAAACTTTTGATCAGATAATAATTTTAGAAATCATCTTTTTGTCGACTTGATATTAAAATGGGACTAAAGCCCAATTATACAAGTGATTAATCAACACCATTAGAAAAATTTGTAGAGTGTATTTTTAGAAAATAATTTAACCCAAAAATTTATAAAAACCTTGGAATCATAGTATATAACTTTGATATTGGAAAAAAATATACACTTATCTCGTGAAGGAATTACAAATCTCCACACCTACAAGTAGGCATGAGCATAAAATCCGGAATCCGAAAGCTGAACCGAACCCGAACAAAAAAAACCTGATCCGTTATCCGATGCGAAATGTAAAAATGCCCGAACGGATCTTGTAGGATGGTATAAAAAATATCCAAACCCGAAGTGTTATCAACCAACCCGAACGGGTAATTCGAAATATCCAAAATTAATAGTCAATATAAATATTTTAAATATATACAAGTATTTTAAATATTCAGTTCAATCTTTATGTTGATATGATGTATACCATAAATATTAAAATATAAATAAATATTTTAAATATCTAATTGGTTATAAATAAGTACTTTATAATTTGCTCGTTAAAATAACAAGTCTACTCTATATTGTAAATTGATACATATTGTTTATAAATGATGTTTCTTTTCATGATTGATTTAACATTTTATTTTATTTTACCAATTCCTATTCAATTTAAGTGTTTTTCTTTATGTTTTGTTTAAAATTTTGCTTTTAACTTCGGATATACCTGAACCGAACCAATATAACCCGAATCCGAACGATATATGATTACTTTATGGGTTTTACGATGCAATACAAATTTGAACCAAATCCGAAGTGTTATTATATGTATCCGCATCCGACCCATACTAATAAAATATTAGAATGGGACCTATGAGTATAAATCCGAAATCCCGAAAATCCGAAATACCCGATCCGAATCCGAATGCCCACGCCTACCTACAAGACCTTATCCAAGGCAGATCATGCGCCGCACCACGTTACATATACATCACTCTTCCTTTAATGCTGACTACTAAGTCTTCAGAGAAAGAGGTGTTTTCGGGTTAAGCAAGTGTTATTAAAACCAATGAGGAGACAAGGAGAAGGCGAGGAAGAAGCAATACTCAAGTGCTGGTTTTCGAAATCTCGACTGGTGATGATAGATGACCAAAGCTTGAAGGCGCACCTAAATCTCGATAAAGACTTCACTGGTAATCTTAAGAGTGTATTGATATGGAGATCGAGAGGTATGTAGTTTGGTGTTATAATTAAATTAAGGAGTAGAAGCTTAGAGCATGTTTAACCCTATTTATTTATTTATTTTTAAAAGAAAACCGTCACGTGTCAGTGGAGCCCGTGAACAATACAAGAACCCATTAAAAACAATTCTCAATTAAAAATTTTAAAAGGTAGTTTTTAGGGGTTTTGGTGGGCCCCACCCGCTAAGAACCCCTTAATCTTGCTCAAATGTCTCTAGCAAAGACAAAAATTAAATTAATTAAGGAAAAAAGTTTGAGAGCTACACAAAGTTTACCCTAATATGGTGGAAACCATCTAATTTTTCAGAATATGTTAACAAATACACGATGTTTATGTTAATACATGCCACATATACGAAGTAAATGATTATATGGTGGGAACATCAAAATCGGATTTAATTGGTTTTAGGAAAAAATTATGGGGTCAAACTGTAATTAATCAGAATATCAAATTTAAAATAAAAAAAACTAATTGTGTACATTAATTTTGAATGAATAAAAATTATAGAAAATAGTTGACAACAAAAACAAGATATTCATAATTGAAATTTAATATATTTTAATATTTATAAAAACTTTAAAAATATGAAGACAGTAACTTTGATATAGTTGATTATATTAATTTCTAATATAATTTTTTTAAGAAATTCATATTTTGGAGTTTTAAATTAGAAATAAATTTTGGTTGATGGATTGTAAATATATTAACAAGATAAATTATTTTAGAAGTAAAAAAAAAGAAGAAATGATATGTCTCATAACACTTACAATTAACATCATAAAGCTATAAATATCATTTACAAATATATTACTCCTATCAATAATTAGAATGATATAACATACATAAGCATTATAAATTTTCTTTTTAATATGTTACCGTAATTTGACACATTTTTTACGGATAACAAATTTATAATCTTACCTATATATATTAAAATAACATAAAAAACTATGTATCTATTATTTGTATATATGTATGTATATCTGATTTTTTTGTCAACATCAATATTTTCTTTTGTAAATATTATGTCAACATAATTTTGATATATTATGATATTAAAATTTACGTAACATTCATTTCTTTAACTTCTAAAATAATTCACCTTATTAATATATTTACAATCCGTGAACCGAAATTCATTTCCAATTTAAAATTCCAAAATATGAATTTCTTAAAATATTTGTATTCAAAATTAATATGATCGACTATATCAAAGTTATTGTCTTCATATTTTTAAAGTTTTCATACATATTAAATATATATTGAATTTCAATTGTAAGTATATATTATTATTTTTTGTCAACTATTTTCTTTAGTTTTTACCCAATCAAAATTTAATGTACCCAATTAATTTTTCTAAAATTTAGTTTTTTTAGTTTTAAATTTGATTTCTGAATAATTACAGTTTGACCCTATTAACTTTTTTTAAAATCAATTCAATTCGATTTTGATGTTCTCACCATATAATCATTTACTTTCGTATATGTGGATGGTTTCATTAATTAAACGTATTGGAATTTGGGAATGTTCCTTTATAGAGACTCCTCCCGGCCCAGATAAAACAATTGGGCCAAGTAGATTATAAACCCGACCCGCTTAGCTAAATCTGTCGTCTTTGTTCTAGTTTGGTTAGGGTTTCTCCACTCACTCGGCAATGATCGAGGAGAGATTTATTTGAAGGATGAATCCATTGACGCAGATAAAGTTGACACAGGCTATAAACGCTAAGGAATCAGATCTTGGGATCTCCGACGAAGCCTCATGGCACTCCAGGTACAAAGATTCCGCCTATATCTACGCCGGAGGCTTAGCTTTCGACCTCACCGAAGGTGACCTCCTCGCCGTTTTCGCACAGTAAGTGATTCAGTAGTATTCTCTTCATAGGTTTTTTTTTTGGGTTTGATAAAGTGATTCAGTTGTATTCTTGATTTGTAGATATGGTGAAGTCGTTGATGTCGATCTTATCAGAGACAAGGGCACTGGAAAATCTAGGGGTTTTGCTTATCTTGCTTATGAAGATCAAAGAAGTACCATTCTCGCTGTTGGTTCGTTTTTAAAACTCTCTCTTTAATGGATTCTAATCTCTATATACTTACATTGTGATTTTTAAAATTGCAGACAATTTGAATGGAGCTCAGGTATTGGGGAGGACCATAACGGTGACCCATTGTAGCGAATACAAGAAGCATGAAGAGGAAGATGAAGAGATGCGACAGCATAACAGAGAGGCACGTGGTGTGTGCAGAGCTTTTCAGAGAGGAGAGTGTACTCGTGGTGATTCTTGTAAATTTTCCCACGACCAGAAAGTAAGTTGACATTCACTTCTTTAAACAGTCTTGTTGATGAGTTGTTCTTCTCATTTATTTGCTTTCCTTCTTTTGTTATGGACAGAGAGCTGCAAATACTGGTTGGGGTCATGAAGAGGATAGAAGCGCCAAGTGGGATCATGACAAGTTTAATGGTGCCAAGAAGGGTGGTGGCCAACGTGGATATTTCAAACCTGATGCGGAAGAGAAGACTTACAGAGGAAAGGGTCATGGGGAAAGAGAAAGAGTGGAAAGGGAGCCAAGGTCTAGAGATTCTTATGATAGGAGTGAACAAAAGAGATCCGGAAGACACGATGCTGAAAATGATTATGCAAGGGAGGAGAAGAGATCCAGAACACATGATAATGAGAAATCGAAGGAAAGATCTAGAAGAGATTACAGCGACAGGGAGGGAAAAGGTTCAAGTCGGCAATCAGAATCATCATCGAGGAAAGATAGTGATTATTCAAGCAGGGATGGTCGCCGTCGCTAAAGGGGTAGATAATGGGTATGCTAGAGTCTCTGGGAATGAGATGTGTTTTCTTTACAAGAGAGTTGGTTATATAAACTGCTTCGTCCCTTAACTGTCATTCTATCTTTGTGTGACATCTGAGACTTGTTATTAATTAACTGTTTGAAATGAATGGTTCATTTACACTTTGCTATCTTATATATACATTTGTTGTTAGTGACCTGTGTTTACACACTCAAGTCTTCCATACGGATGAGTGATTCTGGCTCGCCTAGATGTTCATCTCATAACCAAATTGGAGAGGTAAATGTCTATATTCATTCGAATTGCTATTGACTTGGTCTACAAAGAACTTTCTATGAATTATACAGTCATATTTAATGTTTTCTTCTGCTAAGTATGATTAAGATATCTTCGAATTAAACTTTATATTATATATACCTTGGTTGTTAGTGGCTTTAGTGACCTGTGTTTACTGACTCATCTCTTCCACAGGGACGAATGACTCTGGCCTGCCTATCATAACAATATTAGAGGTAAATCGCTTTATTGGTCCCAATTCTTATTGACGTGGTCTACAAAGAACATTGTATGAAATATGAATTAATGTATTAAATAGTGATATTTATTGTTTTCTTCTGCTGGCCGACTAGGTGTGATTAAGATTTATTTGAATACTGTAATTATGCTATTGATTTTTATTGTCTTTACTGAAAACAATAGAAGCGAGTTGATGAATAGCAAAATCATTGATGTGATGGTCATTGCTAAGAACTTGACAAACATTCGTCGGCTATATTTTTATAAGGCTGGTCGTTTTTACTAGTGTTTATTAATCGAGTTTTCTCTTGTAGAGTATATATATGTGATCAGACTCATCAGAGCCTGACAGTTGACTTTGACGAAATGAAGTAGTTAACCTATTAGCTGAGGCAACCCTAGAAAAAGTCATAGGTCTAGTTTACTTTGAGGGTCAAAGCCAATGAGCGTTGAGAATAATCTGCTTACCCCCTGGCCCATGCTGTATGTGGAATTCCTCACTCTATCTGCCAGTTTCTGAAAGCTATTTATGCTCTATATATTCGTCATAATTGCATAGGGATCCATATGCTAATGATTTTTCTTTGCTTATAATCTCAGTTACAGTCATCCTGGTTGTGAAAGGAGAAAAATCTTCTTCTTTTCTCCACTCCCCATGGGTTTTCCATTTTCGGTCATGAGGTTGATTCTTGTTTCTGCTTTCTTTGTCATTGTGCCATTTGAAGAGATAGATATGCTCTGTGCTCAAACAATCAGATTGACAGAGGAGACTGATAAACAAGCATTGCTAGAGTTCAAGTCACAAGTTTCAGAAACAAGTAGAGTCGTGTTAGACTCGTGGAATGACTCCCTGCCTCTATGTATGTGGACTGGAGTCAAGTGCGGCTCCAAACACAGAAGAGTAATCGGTGTGGACCTTGGAGGACTAAAACTAACTGGTTTAGTCTCTCCCTTTCTCGGTAACCTCTCATTTCTAAGATCACTGAATCTCGCAGACAACATTTTCCGTGGTGCCATCCCTTTTGAGGTTGGAAACTTGTTCAGGCTTCAATATTTAAACATGAGCAATAATCTTCTTGGAGGGGCTATCCCGGTTGTTCTTTCTAACTGTTCGAGCCTCTCATCCCTTGATTTATCATCAAATCAACTTGAACAAGGCGTGCCTTCTGAGTTCGGTTCCCTGTCTAAGCTTGTCCTTCTGTCTCTTGGTAGAAACAATCTAACAGGGGAGTTCCCTGCCTCATTAGGAAACCTGACATCACTCCAGACGCTCGACTTCATCTATAACCAAATGGAAGGAGAAATCCCAGGGAGCATAGCCAGCCTGAAACAGATGGTGTTCTTCCGAATAGCGTTGAACAAGTTTACAGGTGTCTTCCCTCTTCCAATTTACAACATGTCCTCTTTAGTGTTCCTTTCCATAACCGGCAACAGTTTCTCCGGCTCCCTTAGGCCTGACTTTGGTTCTCTTCTCCCTAACCTTCAAACACTATACATGGGGATAAATAATTTCACCGGCACCATTCCAGAGTCATTTTCCAATATTTCAAATCTTCAACATCTTAGTTTTCCATCTAACCATCTCACTGGAAAGATACCATTGAGTTTTGGGAAACTTGAGAATTTGTTAAGGTTAGGCCTTAACAATAACTCTTTAGGAAACTACTCTTCTGGTGATCTCGACTTTCTTGGTGCAATGACTAATTGCACTCAGTTGCAGTACTTGAATGTTGGTATGAACAAACTCGGCGGGCAGCTGCCTATGTCCATCGCCAATCTCTCCACTCGGTTAACCGAGCTCTCCCTTGGCATTAATTTCATATCTGGAAGTATTCCTCACGGCATTGGGAATCTCGTACGCCTGCAAGCGTTAGACATGGGCCAAAATCTGTTGACAGGCAAACTTCCTCCCTCGTTGGGAGAACTTTCTGAATTGAGAAAAGTCTTGCTCTATTCAAATGGACTGTCTGGAGAGATACCATCTTCCTTGGGCAATATCACTTGGCTAACATACCTCTATTTGGTTAACAACAGTTTTGAAGGAAGCATCCCTTCAAGTCTTGGACGCTGCAGCTACCTTCTAGACCTGAACCTTGGGACTAACAAGTTGAATGGCAGCATACCCCATGAGCTTATGGAGCTTCCGTCTCTCGTCATCTTAAATGTCTCCTTTAACTCGTTGGTTGGCCCTTTGAGAGAAGACGTTGGAAATCTTAAGTTTCTGCTTGGTCTAGACGTTTCGTACAACAAACTGTCAGGACAGATTCCACGGACCTTGGGGAATTGTCTCTCACTAGAATATCTTTGGCTGCAAGGGAATTCATTTGTTGGTCCTATTCCAGATATAAAAAGGTTGACTGGACTCAGGTTCTTAGATTTATCTAAGAACAATCTCTCTGGCCCCATACCTGAATATTTGGCAAACTTTTCAAAGCTACAGAATCTGAATCTCTCTATGAACAACTTCGAAGGATCTGTGCCAACAGAAGGGATATTTCGTAACACCAGTGCAATGTCGATCATTGGCAACATAAACCTCTGTGGAGGCATCCCATCATTACACCTTGAAGCATGCTCTGTAAAATTACCTGGAAGGCGTTCTTCAGCAAGAAAGATAATCGCTATTTGTGTCAGTGCAAGTATAGGAGCACTTTTGCTGTTCTGTCTCTCTGTGGTTTATCTATGCCGGTGCAAACAGAGGATGATGAACGTCAGGGCTAACAACAATGAGAATGATCAGTTTCTCTTCCCAGTAAAGTCGGTCTATGAAAAGATAAGTTATGATGAGCTTTACAAGATAACCGGTGGCTTCTCTTCCAGCAATTTGATTGGGTCAGGTAACTTTGGGGCTGTTTATAAAGGATTCCTCGGGTCCAAGAACAAGACTGTTGCCATAAAAGTATTGAATCTCAGCAAACGCGGAGCTGCAAAGAGCTTCATGGCAGAATGTGAAGCATTAGGAGGTATAAGGCATCGCAACCTTGTGAAGTTGGTAACTGTCTGTTCGAGTGTGGATTTTGAAGGAAAAGGTTTCAGAGCTCTAGTTTATGACTTCATGGCTAATGGAAACTTGGACATTTGGCTGCACCCGGATGAGGTGGATGAATCTGATAATCCGTCAAGAGCAAGAGCCCTGACCTTTTCCGAAAGGCTAAACATTGCTATAGATGTTGCTTCAGCTCTGGTTTATCTTCATACTTGTTGTCACTTTCCAATAGCCCACTGTGATCTTAAGCCAAGCAATATTCTTCTAGATGAAGATTTAACTGCTCATGTAAGTGACTTTGGTTTGGCTCGACTCCTCCTGAAATTCGATCGGGAAACATTTCATATTAGGTTCAGCTCAACGGCTGTTCGTGGGACCATCGGATATGCTGCACCAGGTATGTTTACACTTAGATTAAATCTTTATCAGTACGCAGCAGAAACAAGACTATTCTTGATATCATTAAAGTGTATTTATTATTGAACTTGTAGAATATGGAATGGGAGGTCATCCATCGATAGTTGGAGATGTGTACAGCTTTGGAATCCTCCTGCTGGAAATGTTCACAGGAAAAAGGCCCACCAATGAGCTATTTGTGGACGGTTTAACTCTCCATGGCTTCACCAAAACAGCATTGCAGGAACGAAGAGAACTAGATATCACAGACCAATCTATTCCCCGTGGTGCAGATGAGGTCGAAATGGTGGAATGCTTGTCCCAGCTTGTGTATCAGGTGGGACTCAGGTGTTCAGAAGAGTCACCGGTGAACCGGATGTCGATGGCTGAGGCCTTAAGCAAGCTGGTCTCTATCAGAGACAAGTTAATTGAAGACGGTAAGAACCTTTAAGGTGACAAAGGCATCTATAATTTCACCCGAGTTGTAGTGCGAGAGATTGTTAAGCCGAGAAGATATAGGTAATGCATATACAGAAATAAATTTATGTTAAAAACATTTCACTACACAGACCTAAGTATATACGTCCAGAATAATGTAATATAGTGAGCCTGTAATATTTGTAAAATACATATACGCTGGTGAATATTTGTCTTGTTTGTATGAATTTGCGAGTGAGCTGGTGAATATTTTGCATATTTCATTATTGTACGCTGTCATGGTTCTGTGCAATGAGACTACATTAGGCATCATCACATAATGGCTAGAGAAGATGGCAAACTCGCAAAGGATTCACGTAGGGTTGTGCATAAAAAAGGTTTATATCATAGGAACTGTTTCTGTTAAATTTCTGATACTCTATGTGAAAATGTGAAGCCTAAGTGGCATAATGTCAAACTACAGGACTATTGTGTGAGTGTTAACATCGGAGACTCGGAGGTAATAACTTTGGAGCTTTAGTATATGAGTTTATGTTTAGCTTCATAATTTCATCTCTGTACGTTCAGAATAAAACTTTTATCTCTGTACGTTTACAGTCCATTCATCTACGCTCTAGTTAATTTCACTTTCATTTAAGGATATCATTATGAAGAGCTTTGTGTACAGCTTTGGCCTGTTGCTGCTGTCGATATCACTTGGAAAAGACCTATACACGTTAAAAAAGCATCAGAGTAGGATCAAAGCTGGCTGCATTTGAACACAGAAGAAATAGTCCTTTTACAATGTATCTTCCTTGCATGAGCCTTATGCTGTTTCAAGTATTTGTTCTACATAGTCATGTGTTCTTCTGTCAGGCATCCAGTTTCACTGATCAGACGGACAAACAAGCACTGCTCGAGTTTCAGTCTAACCTATCACCTAACACCCGAGTTGTCTTGGCTTCATGGAATGAATCTTTTGATCTCTGCAACTGGACTGGAGTTACATGTGCCCGGAAACACAAGAGAGTCACTGGTTTATACCTTAGCGGGATGAAACTAACAGGTGTTATCTTGCCCTCTATCGGTAACCTATCTTCCTCACATCTCTTAGTTTCGCACACAACGCTTTTCATGGTAGCATCCCTCCTTAGGTTGGGAACTTGTTCAGGCTTCAACACTTGAACCTGAGCAATAACGTTCTTGGAGGTGGGTAGGGATGTTAAATGGGTAATTACCCATGGGTTTACCCAAACCCACTACTAATGGGTCGGGTTTTATCCACCTAAAATTAATTGGGTTAAATATGGGTATAAAATTTCAAACCCATATTTATGTTGAGTAAATACAAAAGAATAATAGTGTACCCATGGGTTTAAATTATATTATTATGTTTTTCAGTATTCTAAATAAATTATATAAAAATTGTAAAATGAGTTTTTTTTCACTAAACCGCAAAAACAAGTTTTTCTACCAAAACCGCAAATACGAGTTTCCTGCAAAAACTATTTTTTCCGCCAAAACCACAAAAACAAGTTTTTCCGCCAAAACCACAAAAATGAGTTTTTCCTCCAAAACTGCAAAAATGAGTTTTTCCGCCAAAACCGTAAAAATGAGTTTTTCCTCCAAAACTACAAAAATGAGTTTTCCCGTCAAAACCACAAAAACGAGTTTTTCCGCCAAAACCGCAAAAACGAGTTTTTCCGCCAAAACGAGTTTTTCCGCCAAAACGATTTTTTCCGCCAAAACTGCAAAAATAAGTTTTTCCGCCAAAACCGCAAAATGAGTTTTTCCGCCAAAACCACAAAAATGAGTTTTCCCGCCAAAACTGTAAAAATGAGTTTTTTCGCCAAAACCGCAAAAATGAGTTTTTCCTCCAAAACTGCAAAAGTGATTTTTCCCGTCAGAACCACAAAAACGAGTTTTTCCGCCAAAACCGCAAAAATGAATTTTTCCGCCAAAACCGCCAAAATGAGTTTTTCCTCAAAAACTGCAAAAGTGAGTTTTCCCGTCAGAACCACAAAAACGAGTTTTTCCGCCAAAACCGCAAAAATGAGTTTTCCCGCCAAAACCACAAAAATGAGTTTTTTCCGTCAAAACCGCAAAAATGAGTTTTTCCTCCAAAACTGCAAAAGTGAGTTTTCCCGTCAAAATCACAAAAAACGAGTTTTTCCACCAAAACTGCAAAAAATGAGTTTTTCCGCCAAAACCGTAAAAATGAGTTTTCCCGCCAAAACCACAAAAATGAGTTTTTCTGCCAAAACCGCAAAAACAAGTTTTCCCGCCAAAACCACAAAAACGAGTTTTCCCGCCAAAACCACAAAAATGAGTTTTTCCTCCAAAACTGCAAAAATGAGTTTTTCCGCCAAAACCGCAAAAATGAGTTTTTCCTCCAAAACTGCAAAAATGAGTTTTCCCGTCAAAACCGCAAAAAACGAGTTTTTCCGTCAAAACCGCAAAGAACGAGTTTTTCCGCTAAAACCAAAAAAAACGAGTTTTTCCGCTAAAGCCGCAAAAATGAGTTTTCCCGCCAAAACCACAAAATGACTTCCCGCCAAAACCGCAAAATTAGTTTTCCCGTCAAAACCGTAAAAACAAGTTTTTCCGGCAGAACCGCAAAAATAAGTTTTCCCGCCAAAACCGTAAAAATGAGTTTACCCATCAAAATAGCCAAAATGAGTTTTCCCGTCTAAACCACAAAATGAGTTTCCCCGCGTAAACCGCAAAAAATGAGTTTTCTCGCCAAAACCGCAAAATAACTTTTCCCGCCAAAACCGCAAAATGAGTTTTCCCATCGAAACTGTAAAAACAAGTTTTTCCGCCAAAACCGCAAAATGAGTTTTCCCGCCAAAACCGCAAAAATGATTTTTTTCCGCCAAAACCACAAAATGAGTTTTCCCGTCAAAATAGTAAAAATGAGTTTTCCCATCAAAACAAGTTTTCCCGTCAAATTGCAAAATGAGTTTCCCCGCGTAAACCGCAAAAATGAGTTTTTCCGCCAAAACCGCAAAATTGAATTTTTCCACCAAAACTGCAAAAATGAGTTTTTTCCGCCAAAACCGCAACATGAGTTTTCCCGTCAAAACCGTAAAAACGAGTTTTCTCGTCAAAACTACAAAATCTTGTTTAAATATTAAAGCTCACGTTAATGATATTAATATTCCATATGATCTTTTTAGAATAAATAAAATAGTAATTTGGGTACCCATGGGTAAACCTATATCCTACTCGGTTATTTTATGGGTTTGGATTTCATCCTTGATGTTTCTGGGTTTTCGCGGGTTGGATATAAACTGGGTTGGGTTATTTGTGGGTTGGGCTGGGCTGGGCTGGGTTATTTTACCCTACATTAACATCCCTAGAGGTGGGATTTCACTTGGCTTGTCCAACTGTTCTAACCTTTTGAGTTTTGACCAATGATCTATCCTCCAACAATCTTGAACATGAGATCCCCTCTGAACTAGACTCACTTTCTTCTCTTGTCCTTATGTCCCTCCGTGGAAACACCCTGACAGGGACGTTCCCTGCATCTTTTTGGAACCTAACATCACTCGAGAGGTTTGATGTCGCTTACAACTGTATGGAAGGAGAGATCCCTAACAATATTTCCAGACTGACGAGGATAAAGTTTCTTCGACTAGCGTAAAACAAATTTTCAGGCGTCTTTCCTCCAACTATTTACAACCTATAGTCATTTCTGTTTTTATCCATCCCCACAAACTCCTTGTGGAGGAAACGACTTTGAAGGGAAAATTCCATCTTCTGAGGGAGTTTGATATTGCAGCATGCGACATGATAGAAAACATTCCTTTGAGTTTTGGAAGATTACACAATCTCGAAATACTTGGGCTTAGTTACGAGGAGCTTCATAGTGCAACTGGTGGGTTTTCTTTGGGAAACACCATTGGGTCAGGGAACTTTGGTGTTGTGTATAAAGCAATCCTTGGTCCAGCGGTGATTATCTTGTGGGCAAAGCCCAATACAGTGAAGCTACTTGAGTTTGAGTCCCGATCACTAAAGAATTAAAATTTTGGTATCGCCAGGGACAGAGGGACCGACATCTGGGCCTAAAACGTAGGCTGCTAACATGTGGCTAGTCTGGACCTACTTTGGTGGGGTCCAGGATACCCCTCTATAATTCACAAAAAAAAAATTCTTGGTCCTGAGAACAAAGCTATTGCCATCAAATTGTTAAATCTCAAGAAGCGTGGAGCTGCCCTTTACCGCAAAATGTGAAGCCTTGAAGGGTGTTAGGCACCGCAACCTTGTAAAGCTCTTAACACCTTGCTCCAACATTTATTACAAAGATAACTAGTTCATAGCCTTGGTGTATGATTTCATGCCAAATGGAAGCTTGGAAGAGCAAGAAGGCACCAGCAGTAAAACCTCAAGTCCCTTGACCCTCTGATAGACACCACTAGGGATCTCTATCAAGATGTTAGTTTATTCTAGAATACTAACAAAACTCCAATCAGGTAATTCGAGAAACCGAAAACATTCCTCACGTTTATTAGAGAAAACGTCTAACTACTTTTATTGATCTCTTAATGGATGATTTTATTATAATCAAAGACATCCCTTATATATAGGAATAAACCTTGGTGATCAAGCATTACATAAAGAAAATTTTAATAATGAAGAAAATAATAATAAATATGTAAATATTCTAGACAATGTATATATCTAATTTTCTTTCTAATTCTAAATTTTCTCAAGGAGGTCGTAGTTAATCAATACTCCCCTCCCACACTTTCACCTTGTCCTCAAAGTGAAACTTTTGAACTTGCTTCGACAATGCCTCACGTGATTCCCTTGTTTGGTCTTTTGGTGATAGTTGCTTTCCTTGGTGATGTTCAACCATTAAATCTTTTTCATCATTGCACATCATCACATTTAAGGACAAGTGTGATCTGAGCAAATTTGGATCTCTATTCTGAAAGTTATTATCACCATTCTTTATATCTACCAACATTATTTTCAGCTTTTTACCTGAACATAGATGCCCCTGTTTATCTGGGGCTCAGAATCGCAAATTCCCTTGGCATTTTTTCTCTTTAATCTCTTTGAGAGTCATTGTATGAACCAAATATGGAGGATACATGTTGTCTTTAAACATTGGAGTCTCACTGTCTTCCATCCCTCCGTTTTTGAAGGGTTTTGACTTCGTGATGGTTGTTGTAAACACGACAACGGTTGGAAACTCTTCTCATAGTGAACAACTTGGTTTTTGTTTTCAACCCTCTGCGCCATCTCTTTCAGTCGTGATAAACAAGTAGAGCAAAATAGCTTGACTTCTTCAGCGATTTCTTGTTTCAGACCATTTAAGAAAGCTTCCTCCAAAAACTCTTGTGGTAGTTCTCGTGATATAGTTGTTATCTTTTTAAATTGTCAACGATACTCTGCTACTAGCTTCGTCTGCCCACTCCCGAACCGCAAGAATAGTCGCTCCTTAAACTCATCCCAAGATAACATTGGCTGTTGTGACTCTTCACTTTGGAAGCATATCAAAGCCTCTTCGGCCATGCTGTAGAAAGCGATCTCTTTCTTTTCTTCTTCCGAAGAGCGATAAAACATTAAGTATCGCTCATGTTATAGCACCCATCCCTCTGGATTTTCACCAGAAAAGCTTGAGAATTCCACCTTAAGGATAGATGTTTCCCTTGTTTTGACAGATGATTTCTCTCTGGTGACTTGTGTACCTTACTTCTCTGCCTCCATAACAGGTTCTTTTCTGGCAGTTTGACTTGCCTCTTCAGCCTCGGACGGATTTTTTTCATAAGTAACGCCACTTTTGTGGTAAGAATTCCGATGGATCTCATTACTTCTGTCATCCTTGGCTCTCTCGTGACATATTCATTTGAGGATGTGTGCTTCTCATTCTGTTCGAGACCCAACTCCCCTGACTTGGTCCCTTCCACATCCTTTGGTTCACCCTTCGTCATGCTTCGGGTTACCGCTTTGGTTGTGTTCTTCGTCATCAGATCTGATACCACTTTGATAAACACCACTAGGGACCTCTATCAAGATGTTAGTTTATTCGAAAATGTTAACAAAACTCCAATTCGCTAATTTGAGAAACCGAAAACACTCCTCACGTTTAGTAGAGAAAAATTCTAACTCCTTTTCTTTGATAAACACCACTAGGGATCTCTATCAAGATGTTATTTTATTCGAGAATACTAAGAAAACTCCAATTCGGTAACCCGCGAAACCGAAAACACTCTTTACGTTTATTAGAGAAAACATCTAACTCCTTTTAATTATCTCTTAATAGATAATTTTATTAGAATCAAAGGTATCCTTTATATATAAGAAAAAACCTTGGTGATCAAGCATTACATAAAGAGAATTCTAGTAATAAAGAAACTTATAATAAATATGTAAATATTCTAGATAATGTAAATAATCTAGATATTCTTTTCTAATTCTAAATTTTCTCAAGGAGGCCGTAGTCTACCACCTTCGTGAAAGGTTTAATATAGCGATAGACATGGATTCTGATTTGGAGTATCTTCATGTGAATTGTCTTGACCCTATAGCTCATTGTGATCTTAAGCCAATCAATGTACTTCTGGATGATCATCTAACAGCCCATGTTCGTGACTTTGGTCTAGCTCAACTCCTCCTCAAATTCGACCAAGAGTCCTTCCTCAATCAACTCAGCTTGGCCAGCGTGAGGGGAACCATTGGCTATGCCGCACCAGGTAAAAGTATCACACATTTGTCAATGTTTGAATAAAGAAACATTGTGTATTATTTTTATTACTCAAATATGGTGCATAATATGGAATGGGAGGACAACCATGAATACATGGTGATGTGTATAGCTTTGGAGTTCTCCTTTTGGAAATCTTCACCAGGAAACGACCAGCCAAAGAGTTATTTGAGGGAAATTTTACACTATACAGCTACACCAAGTCGGCATTTCCTGAGCAAGTATTGGACATTATAGACAAACTGATTCTTCAAAGAGTTCTCAGAGTCGGTTTGTAAGGAACTTAGGTGTTGTAAGGAACTTCCTAGGAATCGGTTGGCCATGAGTGAAGTTGTAAAAGAGTTAATCATAATGAGAGAGAGGGTCTTTAAAACCAGAAGAACAACCCGACGTTGAAGTGTTTCGGTTTCTCCTACAATTTTTGCAATCGTCAAAGGTTTATGTTAATGTCAATATAAGCATATATATATGTGCTTGCTTCTAGATTTTTTGTTATCAACTAATTTTTCATTTGCAGACAAAATATGAATAGTTTGTTACCAGATTTACAACTGGAAATGCATAATTTTTTCTTTTTAATTCTGAATTTTTGTTGGATTTCTCAGCTTTATTTTTTAAAAAAAACTCAATGATGGCTATTTATTTCAGTTTCTCAATGTTCTTTCCCTGGTGATGATGCTTATAAGCTTTTCAAAACTTGGGCCTTTTGTTAGTCAAAGATCCCATGTTTATTGATGGACGGTGATGAACGGTGACAAGATTGCAAAAAAGTCAAGAAATGTTGGCTCCAATAATGTCAACAAAAGGAGACTACATTGTCAACGTTTGTTGGCACCTACCAGCCCATGAGCATCTATAAAAACCTTTGTGAGGTGAGAAGTAAGTCGCATCCCAAAAAAAAATCCAGAGCAAAAAAGAGAACAAGAAGAGAGGAAGAAGAAAGAAGCTCGTGGAAAAGAAAGAAAAAAAAATTCGTAAGAAATTAAGAGTAATTTCTTGTAAGAAGCTCGTGGAAGAGTAATTTTTTTTGTAAGAAGCTTGTGGAAGAGTAATTTCTTGAGTGTATTTAGGATCGGGTGTGAGTTGAAAGCTTTGTATAATTTTCTCGGGTGATAATAAAAGATTTGCAGCAGGTCCGGAGACGTAGGCACGATTGGCCGAACTCCGTTAACAATTTTGTGTGTGTCTTCCCGCTCCTGTAAATTCTGATTTTTCGGTAAAAATTTGACCAGTATTTCCTAACAACTGGTATCAGATCTTCAGTTACGGTGATAGGTCAATTTTTTTGGGTTACTATTCATGTGAATTTTTTCGGTAACATCAGTTCGTCGACGGAGGTGTTTTAATACACGGTGGTTTCAAGAAACGATGGGAGGCGAAGACGGTTAGGCGCATAGTATTGGGAAATTTGACTGTACAGATTATGCATTTTGGAGAATGCAAATTGAAGATTATCTGTACGGAAAGAAGCTCCATCAATCGCTGAGAAAGAAGCCTAAGAAGATGGATCATGATGAGTGGGAGCTCCTTGACAGACAAGGTCTGGGTGTTATAAGGTTAACACTGTCTAAAAATGTTGCTCACAGCGTTGCGAAGGAGAAGAACACAGAAGGACTCATGAAAGTTCTCTTGGATATGTATGAGAAACCTTCGGCGAACAATAAGGTGTTTCTCATGAAGAAGCTCTTTCATTTGAATATGGAAGAAAGTCGCCTGGTTGCCGCACATGTTAACGAGTTCAATACGATTGTCAACCAACTGTCATCGGTTAAAATCGATTTTGATGACGAAGTGCGAGCACTGATTCTGTTGGCATCTCTGCCAAATAGTTGGGAGCCAATGCGGGCAGCGGTTAGTAATTTTGTCGGTACTCAGAAGCTTAAGTTCAATGATGTTAGAGATCGTATCGTTGCTGAGGAAGTTCGAAGGATAAACTCTGGGGAGGCATCAACCAGCTCTACTTTCAATGTGGAAAACAACAAGAGAGGCGGAGCCAATGCAGTAACACGTGAAAATGGCAGATCGAGGTCAAGGAATGGACGGAGCCAGTCCAAACAGCTTGCGGAATGCTGGAATTGTGGAAAGACATGCCACATTAAGAAGAATTTCCGCGCACCACCAAAGAAGGAAGACAACAAGAGAGACGGAGCCAATGCAGTGAAACGTGAAATTGCTGATGCATTGGTAGTGTCTGTTGATTCCCCAAGGAAAACTGAAGCCCGTAGTGCAGCTGCAAATAACACCAAGGCATCAATCTCATATGTTGATAGCCCTATTGATTCATGGGTGCTTGACTCAAGAGCATCGTTCCACACAACGCCACACCACAACATTATGAAGAATTATGTTGTGGGAAATTACGGAAAAGTATATCTTGCTGATGGATTACCTTTGGACATAGTTGGTATTGGAGATATCAACTTGAAAATGTTAGACGGACATGTCTAGAAGATTATGAAGGTTAAGCATGTGCCAAAGTTGATGCAAAATCTGATCTCAGTAGGCCAACTTGATGATACGGGGCACGATGTCAACTTTAGTGGTGGAGCCTGGAGAGTCATGAAAGGTTCCATGGTGGTGGCTAAAGGTCCTAAAATAGGCACTCTTTATATGACGACGAGTTATCAAGACATTGTTGCTGTTGTCGAGAATGCCAAACAAACAAAGTTGTGGCATTTTAGGTTGGGGCACATGAGTGACAAAAGGGATAAAACTCATGGTGGAAAATGGCGCTCTTCCGAATTTGAAGATGGTTGATCATCAGATGTGTGAATTTTGCATCATTGGGAAACATAAACGGGTTAATTTCTCTAAAAGAGGAAGACAGCCAAAATATGAGAAGTTAGAGCTGGTGCACACTGACGTGTAGGGACCCGCTCTTGTTGCATCGTTGGGAGGTTCATACTACTATGTGACCTTTATTGATGACTCCACAAGGAAGGTGTGGATTTACTTCATGAAAAATAAGTTTGGAGTGTTCTCAGCTTTCAAGAGATGGAAAGCCATGGTTGAGATTAAGAAGAATCTCAAGTTGAAGTATCTAAAGTCTGATAATGGTGGTGAATATATCAGCGACGAGTTCATGAGATATTGCACTGATAACGGGATCAAGATGGTGAAGACTATTCCTGGAACGCCTCAACATAATGGAATAGCTGAAAAGATGAACCAAACCTTGAATGAGCGTGCAAGGAGCATGAAATTTCACTGTGGATTGCGTAAGACGTTTTGGGCAGATGCAATCAGTACTGTAGCATTCTTAATAAATAGAGGACCGTCTGTGCCGTTGGGATTTAAGATCTCTGAAAAAGTTTAGAGCGGGAAGAAAGTAAACCTTTCTTATCTAAAAGTATTCGGTTGCTTAGCTTATGTTCACATTGATGATGCTGCAAGAAGTAAACTTGACTTCTAAGAAGTGTTACTTCGTCGGTTATGGTAACGAGGAGTTTGGTTACCGGTTTTGGGATGATGAAAATCATAAGATCATCCGCAGCAAGAATGTTGTGTTCAACAAAGAGGATTTGTACAAGGATAAGCTAAAAGAAGGCTCTGAGAGGAAAGAGCCAGAAGCTGTTGACTTGGGAGATATCTCGACACCGGAGTTACAACAGGATACCACAACAACAAAATAAGAAATCTCTCAACAGGAGAGTGGTGAGGCTGATGAGGATGATGAATCTGAAGTGGTCCCATATACACCAGTAGCAGAGTTACGACGGTCGAGTAGAATCATCATAAAACATGTAAGATTTTTTCCATCGCTCAACTAAATTCTACTCACAGATAGAGACGAGTCTGAATATTTTGAAGAGGCTATGCAAGTGGATGAGTCGATCAAGTGGGAGCTTGCAATGAATGACGAGATAGACTCGTTGTTATCCAATCACACGTGGGAGTTAGCAGAGTTGCCTAAGAAGAAAAATGCATTGCATAACAAGTGGGTCTACCAAATAAAAGAAGAACCTGACGGGAGTAAGCGCTATAAGAAGAGGCTTATTGTGAAGGGATTCCAACAAAAAGAAGACATTGACTACACAGATATATTCTGTCTTGTAGTCAAGATGGTGACCATTAGAACTGTTCTTGGGCTGGTAGCACAAGAAGATTTGCATCTTCAGTATATGGATGTAAAGAAGACATTTCTTCACGGTGATTTGGATGAAGAAATTTATATGAAGCAACCTGAAGGCTTTGAATTCAAAGGAAAAGAAAGTCTTGTTTGCAAGCTTAAGAGGAGTTTGTATGACTTGAAGCAAGCTCCAAGATAGTGGTATAAAAGGTTTGACAACTTTATTAAAGGTTTCGGTTTCTTGAGGTGTGAGGCTGACCACTGTTGTTACTTCAAGAGGTTTGAAGAGTCCTACTTGATATTGCTCCTATATGTGGATGACAGGCTGGTAGTAGGAGCAGACTTGCATGAGATCAATAGCTTGAAGATGAAACTCTCATAAGAGTTTGTGATGAAAGACCTGGGAGAATCATAACAGGTTCTAGGGATGAGAATCAGTAAAATCAATGGCGATCTTAAGCTATCCCAAGAGGAGTACGTGAAGAAATTCCTCAAAAGGTTTAACATGGATGATGCGAAGCCGGTCAATACTTCCCTGGCAAGTCATTTTCGGTTATCTAGAGAACAGTCTACAAAGACGGAAGAGGAGATGGCATGTATGGATAAAGTTCCATATGCTTCTGCTATAGGCAACTTGATGTACACGATGATATGTAAAAGGCCAGACATTGCACATGCAACGGGAGTCGTTAGCAGGTTTATGAGCAATCTAGGAAAAGAACATTGGGAAGCTATGAAGTGGATTTTCATATACCTGAAAGGGAATCCAAACTTGTCGTTATGTTTCACAAAGTCTGAGATGGGATTGCACGGATATGTTGATGCTGACAATGGAGGTGACATTGACGGCACTAAGCGCACAACCGGGCATGACTACACTTTTGGCGGTAGTGCAATTTGTTGGGTTTCAAAGTTGCAGAAAATTGTATCTCTATCAAGCTGTGAAGCTGAGTATGTTGTTGTAACAGAGGCAAAAAAAGAGATGATGTGGTGAAAGTTCTTTCTACAAGAGCTAGACCATGACCAAAGGGAAAAATGTTTTGTATTGTGATAGTAAGAGTGCTATCGATTGGCAAAGAATCCGTTTTACCATTCTCGGACAAAGCACGTACATCGACGGTATCATTTCATCAGATCAGCGTTAGAAGATGAAATGTTGGTGCTTGAGAAGATCCCAGGAAGTAAGAATCCGGCAGACATGATAACGAAGGTTGTGCCGTGTGAGAAGCTGAGGTTGTGTGCAACCTCAGTTGGCTTGTTGGAGTAAGAAGCCAGGAAGACCTGCTTCATTGATCAAGGTGCGAAAACATATTAAAATCAGTCTTCAAGTGGGAGATTGTTAGTCAAAGATCACATGTTTATTGATGGACGGTGACAAGAGTGCAAAAAAGTCAAGAAATGTTGGCTCTAATAATATCAACAAAAGGATACTACATTGTCAACGTTTGTTGGCACCTACCAGCCCATGAGCTTCTATAAGAACCTTTGCGAGGTAAGAAGTAAGTCGCATCCCAAAACAAATCCAGAGCAAAGGCGAGAACAAAAAGAGATGAAGAAGAAAGAAGCTCATGGGAAAGAGAGAAAAAAACTTTTTTTTGTAAGAAATTAAGAGTAATTTCTTGAGTGTATTTAGGATCGGTTATGAGTTGAAAGCTTTGTAAAAAATTTCTGGGTGATAATAAAAGATTTGTAGCAGGTCCGGAGACGTAGGCACGATTGGCCAAATTCTGTTAACAATTTTGTGTGTGTTTTCCGGCCCACTCCGTAAATTCTGATTTTTTGATAAAAAATTGACCCATATTTCCTAACACCTTGCTCAAACTCCATATGTTTGTTTTTCTCTTCCTGAAATTTCAAATCATGTTTCTTCCATTTTCTTTGTGATCATAAGATGTTTAGTAATTATTCTTATGATACGTACAAATTTTTTTTTTTTTTTAACAAACATGTGTTGTGCTCACAGAGTATTTTCATGAATGTTATATTATTTGAAGAAAATAAACTAATAGTTTTTGTACCAGACTTGTAATTAATAATCCTTAGTGGTCACTTTTATAATTGCAAAGTTCTGATCAATATGAGTTTCGTTTAAAATTTGGACGATCAAAAAAATCTTTAAAGCTAATATTAGTAACAAATTTGTGTCCTACTAGTGATTTATCTTTTTGTTAAAAAGAGATTTCAGGTTCTGTATTTTATGCACAACAAGTGGTTTTGGTTTATTTATGAGGCTGATGTAACTGAAACGAGTGTTTTAGTGACGTCATTGTTGTTTATGCTAAAAGCAGCTTGTGAAAACTATGACATAATCTCATAAATTATCTTTTCTCTTTCGACTTGGTTCCTTGATCAACATCTCTTCACTTTATGTGGCCAGTGGTACAATATTTGCCTCCCCTGTAAAGTTTTTTTTTTTTTGTCTTTTCTACTCCGCCTTCTATCTTTGTCAGCTCTTTTGCTTACTCGGTTTTCTCTCGATTTTTGTTGAGGTTGATGCTGTCTGCGCTCCATCATTGCTCGGATATATTCTGTTTAGATCTGAGCCACAAGTTTACTTTGGATGGTGGTTAGTCATCGACATACATGAAAAGGTAAGCAAGGTTTCCTGATTTGGAGTAGATAAATAGGTTGTCGTCACTCTTACTCTTTTTGAATCTTTACTTTGTAATGAAAGTCACAAATCTTTGCTTTCCAAGCCATCAGAGCATGTTTCAGTTCATAAATTGATATTTTTAGCTTGCAACCATGATTATGTTTCGCCTTCTCCATGAAGCTTGGAGGATGGAACATGTAAATTGTTTCGTCAAAGGTACCATGCAAAAAGAAAACATTATGAATATCTAGCTGATTCATTGGCCAAATTCGAGCAAGAGCAACATGTATAATACTTTTTATTGTTGCATGTTTTATTTCTTGACTAAATATTTCAGTAAAATCAATTCCTTCTTTCTACGATTTACCGTTCGTCACAAGCGTTGCCTTATATTTTTTAATATAACCATTAGGATCAGATTTTTGTTTATAAAGCCACATATATCTTATGACATTATCATCCAAATTAAAAGTGTCACTTTTAACAATTTCATCGTACTCATCACCCATCGCATTATTCCAAAAATAGAATTTCAAGAGCTTTTAGATGGTTTTTTGGGAGAGGATGGTAAGTGTCTGTGTGGAAAGAAATGATTTGAGGAGGTTTCGATTTTCATGTTTCGATCTAGTCACATGGCATGCTTTGGTTCCTCATTCATTGAATGAACAGCCTGCGTTGGCGGTTGTGATTGATAAATTTTAGGAATGGGAGGCAGTAAAGGAGTATGTGTTTCTAGTATTGACAAAAAGTAGAAGAAGACTATGAATCAGACTCTAGAAATTCATAGGTGGAGACATCTCGTGGGACAGGAGTATGATATGGAAAAAATCATGTTTCATCGAAAATAACATGTATTGAGATGACGAACTTCTTAGAAAATAAATCGAAAAATATGTAGCCTTTGTGACTATGAGGGTAGCCAAGAAAGACACATTTCTACGAATGAGGAGTGATTTTATGAGAGGTAGATTTCTTATTAAGACAGAAACAACTGAATACTCGAAGGTGAGAATAAGAGGTTGGCTTTTGAAAGAGAGTTGCGAAAAGTGTTTTGTTTTGAATAGGTTAGGTGGGAAGTAAGTTTATTGTATCGACGTCTCTATGAAGGGCTTCAACCCATAAGGGGTTGGGGAGATTGACTTTAAATAATATATTTCATACCACATTGTGGATGGTACAAATCACTCTTTCAGAGCGCCCATTTAATTTGCTGGGAAGTGTTGGACACAAGAAGCATAATTGGATCCCATTCAAACCGCAATGATTATGGAGCTTCGCGTTGTTATATTCCCATCCTTTATCACATTAGAGAGCCTTAATATCTTTGGAGAATTGATTTTTGACATAGACAGATGTTCGAAGAGGATAAACCCAAAGAAAATGTGAAAATTGATCGAGAAAAAGGACATAATATTTGATGCCAATGATACTTGAATTGGGGAGGTCAATAAATCATAGTGAGTGATATCAAAGGGAGCATGGACAGATGAATCGTAGACTGAAAGAGGTTGTTTTATTTGTTTTCCAAGCTGACAAATATTACAAGGAAGGTGCAAGTTACAATTATTACATTGCAAAAATAGTGAGAAAATACGAAAGGATTTGAAGAAGAGAAGCTAGGAAAACCGGGTAAGAGTCTCATGTGTTACCATTGCGTAGTATTCTTCTTTTTAGTGTGAAGATCCTTCACAGAAAAAAAACAAAAGAATCAAATTTTATAGAACATGCATTATCTTTTTAAATTTTTTGACAGAGATTAGATTTTTTTAATAACGGAAAGAATAACAAGAATGAAATTTAGAGATTAAAAGTCAAGATTTTGTGACCAATGAAAAGGTTCCAGAGTTAGTGATAGGAATGCGATTACTATTGGTGGTAGTGATAGACTTTCCAATTCTCAAGTTAAAAGTAGATCAATTGGATCCATCTGGGTCATGGTATCGAAAGCTAATGTGAGATCCATGGTCGGCTGAAACTAATGAGGACCTGCATTTGAACTCGTTTATGTCAGAAGCACAACATTGGTGTTGTAGGGTCAAAGACTAAGGACACCTTATTGTTGGATATGTTGAGGCATTGTGTTTGGAAATGAGTTAAATTGTTGAGGATACCACATCGGGCAATCATTTGTCCAAAACAGAGCATTCCATTGCTGGTATGGAGGTCGTTGATTGTAGTGGTTGCGACCCCATCCTTTGTTTTACCCTTGTTACCTCTTGACTGATTAAAGCATTGTTGTTGTTGATGTTGCACCAGTCGCTTATATCATCGGATGACAAAACAATGAGGACTTTATTTGTAGATGGGGAATCATTATTTGAGGGACTCAACTTATGACCTCTGTTAAGGCGATCATCTTCTAATAGTAGCATTGATCGTGCTTCGTCGAAAAAGTGAAAGGGTTGACGATCCACTATCACATTGATGATATTTTCATACTTTCCGTTGAGACCATTAATTATGTATGTGAACAAAGTATGTTCTATGACAGTTATGTCAATGTTTTCTAGCACATCACCAATGGATATGATTTCTTTGCAATATGAACGTATGAAAATATATTCAATTTCCTTGGTTCAAAGTGTGTGATCCAGCTAAATAGCTTGCTCCTTGTTCTTCCTGAAGAAGTATACAATATGTAGTCATATCTCTCGTGATGTTCCACTTATCTTCAAGGTACTACAAAACAGAGTTTTGGAAAGTGTCTCCTACAACCAGAGTTTGGCGTCGTTGTTATTTGCTGGTAACAGAGATCCATCAAGATGTCTACAGACGTCGAAGCTTTAACAGTGGGTTAAGAAGAGTTCCCTTTATACATCCTAGTTGCGTTAATCGATATTGAAAATGAATGGAATGTGTGACTTGATGTTAGTCACGTTTACGTTCAATATTAGCGAAAAAGAGAAAATTGTTTAAGAAAAAAATGAAATGAAAGATAATGTAAAAAAAAAGACACGGTGAAGAAAATAGAAAATTCGACTTAAAAAACAATTTAAAGAAAAAATATTTTTAATACCATGTAAGGATATATATGTGTATATATATATATATATATATTTGAAGAAATACATTGTATTGATACTCAAATATATAGCACAAGTGGTTACAACTAATACTAAGATCTCCCTTTATTAACAGAAATATATCTACACGAATGATTAAGCATACTTCTTAGAATATATCAAATGTCGTGTTTGTTTAATATATAAAATTCATAAGCATATTTCTTAGAATATATCAGATGTCTTGTTTGTTTAATATATAAAATTCATAAATCACTAATACCTAGTGGTGTCATGTACTTAGTATCTGTGTCAGACACACATTGATTTTATTCCCTAAAGATATATCAAAGTTCATACTACTATAACCTTATTTACTTGCGCACTCTCAGGTTTAGTCGATGCACGTCTCCCTACGTGTCAAAAGATAAGCCAGCTCTCAAACAAAAACTAAAATGACACGTGACTCATTACGAACCATGCGATCTTAAATAGACAAATCCGCGATCAAGGCCGCTTGGACATCACTAAAAGCACGTGCTCCCGAGTAAACCGCGTTATACAGTTAGCCAATCCTTCTTAGGTCAATCACCTGTTACCGTCTCTACCCGTGGATTAATTAAAATCTACTCTTCTCAAAATACCACGCGCCTTTCATAAAATTGCCACCGGCTATATCCGGTAACTAACCTTTTTTCTTTTTTAAAGAATTGACTAAATATTTTTTCCATTGTTTGGTGTTGATATATAAACTCCAGTGGGCTTGTTGTCTTCTTCCTTTGTTCCCAACAAAATTTCAGGAGCTTAGCCCTCTGGATTCGTTTGACCTCACAATCGAAAGATTAAAACTTTGAACTCTTTCGGAACTACCCACAAAGTAATCTCTCTCTCTCTAAATTTGATTTAAAGATTCTCTCTAGCTTTCCTGGGTTGATACCATTCGCTACAGCGTCTGTGAGTTTCGTCTTTCTCTTTGAAGAATGGATATAACGTCTTTTCATTGGTCAGGACGCCATACATCGATCCCTCACCGACCGTCTTTGTCGCAAACCTTAACCTCTTCAAAACGTCGTCGTTCTCGTGGCGATGGATCTATAACATTCGCAACGAGATTGAAAGCTTCGACTTTTCTCGGTACCCAATCTGAGAAACTCCACAGATCCAAATCTTGTGAGCTTTTGGAATTTTCCACGAAGAAAAAGAAGAAACTTTATACTCTACGGAGAGTTTCCAGCGCGAGCTCCGGTTTCTTCTCCGACGAAGAGTTCTCGGCAGACAGATTCGGCAATGTGAAGCTACTACATGAGTCTGTTCCAGGTTTAGCTTCGTTGGAAGCTCCATGGATAGAGATGGTTAACCATTCGAGCATTGAGCGGAAAGCAAACAGTGTTGACTTGCCTCTCTCCCTTAGAATGATTAAGAGGAAGCTACAAGAAGAGGCGCTCAAAGAAGCTAGAGAGTCTACTTATTGTTCTATAGACAAAGCTTTCTCTTCTATGGTCTTTATGATTGAGGAGATGCATAGCTTTGCGTTGCAGACTAAGGAGGGTGTTCTTAAGCATGTTAAGAAGGATATGCACGCTTCATTGCTGTGGATTTTCCAACGTGTGTTCTCTCAAACGCCTACTTTGATGCTGTATGTAATGATCCTATTGGCTAACTTCACTGTGCATTCAGTTGCATCGAATCTAGCTATTGCAGCATCACTGGCTACTAAAGGCCAAGATCATATGGGTTTAGGACCTGTAGTAAGTGGCTCTTTTGACAAGATCTCTCATATATCCACACTACAAGACTCAGTAGGGATGAAAGAAGAGGAGCTGAGTCTGTGGAATTTGATGGTGGAAGAAGCTGAACAAATGCAAGATTCCCCTGTGGATCGTGACATGAGGCTGAGACTTGTTTCACCCATCATTGCAAGGGTTGCATTGGACGATAATGCAAATTACACAAGAACAGAGCTTTTATATAAGATAGGTTTGGCTCAAGAACCGAACAACACTCTTCTCCTAGCTAACTACGCTCAGTTCCTATACCTAGTCTCTCAAGACTACGACAGGTGATATATCCTTTAACATTCAAAGAGTTAACATGTTCTGTGTGAAGTATATGCTTGCGTTGGACAAATCAATATAGCTTAAGGAGTCGTGAATAGATTGTAAACTTTGGAACTTGACAAGTGTATTTGCTTTATGGATGTATCAGAGCGGAGAAGTGTTTTGAGAAAGCCATAGAGTCAGGAGAAGTAGACGCAGAAGCGTACAGCAAATACGCTGTGTTCCAGTGGAAAGTTAGGAAGGATCTATGGGCGGCTGAGGAGAACTTTTTAGAAGCTATATCTGCAGACCCTACCAACTCCTTTTACGCAGCCAGCTACGCTAACTTCCTCTGGCAAACAGGTGGTGAAGAAACGTGTTTCCCATTAGAATCTTCTGATTCTCCTCAGGAAATCGCTTGAGAGAATGGCTGTAAAGAGATAGTGAGAGAAGTTAGATAGACGATTTAGAAGCAAAGAGGAAGAATGTGAGTAGTGTTTTTGAGTGAACCAGTGCTCTGCCATTGCTCCTCTTTGCTTCTGTTTTGTTTTTTTTTCTGCTTTTTTTAAATTTTGTTTCACTTAGAAGTCAATACAGCCGCAGAGTCACACTGATACTGGCTGCGATTAACAAGAACACGTGTAGATCCAAACACTACTAATCACTGACCATTGCTTTTTGGTCAAATAAAATAAGTGAGTATGTTTGGAATTTTCAAATGGATCGATCATTCTGTGCAAGTGAAACACTCCCAGTGAAACAAACCGAATGGACAAAGTACAAGACAAAAGATAATATCATTAAAGAACAAATGAAGTCGAGTAGGAGACGCTCCACATGTGTAACCAATTTGGTACGTTAAACGAGAAGCTTGAAAACTGGTACCTGAGGATAACCCTAATACGGTAAATCATAGTTCGATTTCTGTTGACCACCATAAAATTTACAAATGTTAGTATTGTTGGGTCTATATATTAGTCAATTAGCTTTGGTAGTGACACTGTGGTTAATTCAAAAAGAAAAAAAAATGCTCCAAAATTACGTAACCAATTTGATCTTTTATCTAATTAAGGGGTGTCAAAATGAGGTAACTCGCTCAGTTCACAGTGAGTTCGGCTCTTTAATGAGCTAACTCAACTCAGCTCATTTATTATATGAGCTATAATATGTAAACTCGAATTCATATCATCTAGATCATGAGTTAAATGAGCTAACTCATGATCTAATATAGAAAAGAATATAAAAAATATTTAAATAACTTATATAATATTATTCAAAATTTAAATATTAAAAAATCCAAAACATTAATATTAAACATTAAATAAAATCGACAGTGAAAAAAATCCATATTCCTCGTGAGAGTCTTAAGATAATTCATTTCAAAGTCTTCATTTGTCTAAATCATAAAAATAAAATAAAACATTTATAAATTTAGGATCAATAAAGTTTGTGAGAAATATGATAGAGTAACGAGGGTTTATATAGAAGATTTAGATCATTTCTATATTTTTAAATAATTTCTATTTTCTTTCTTCTAAAAAGTTATAGATAATTTAAAAACTAATTTCTATATCATTTATGTATTTTTTAAATTTTAATTTAAAAATATAAATATATAAATTATCTTTGAAGAATATTTGGTTGTACATTTTAATTATAAAAGATAAATATGATTAATATAGAAATTATCTTTTTCACATAAGAAAAATAGAAGTTATCCAATATATATATATATATATATATATAATTGTAAGTATAAAAATGATTAAGTTCATGAGCTGGCTCGTGTTCATTAAAGGTCGTTCATATAACTCGTGATCTAATTTTAGCTCGATCAATAAACTCATTTATTAAATGAGCCTAAAAATAGAGATCGTACTCGTGAAAAATTGAGCTGAGCTGAGTCAGCTAATGAGTTCTAGCTCATTTTAGCTCATTTTGACACGCCTTATCTGATTTACTGATTTTTTACGTGACTTACTGATGACATGTGGTGTATATGGATAAAATTGGTATTCTCTCCGAAAAAGGTCATTGGTCACATTCACACGCGTCTTGAAATATCTGGATGTCCCTTGCTGAAAATTTCAACAAAAGAAATGTGTACTAGGGAGTTCTCTCTTGGTCGCAATCTTCAACTACTCAACAAGAAGGCTAAATCTTTGTCCTCTTACTGCCATGAGCCATTTGTGACTCATTAAACTTGACATAACTGTGTTTTTATTGTTCTACCAGGGTATAAATATCTTAAACAATTAACTATCAAATTAACCATTAATCTTAACACACAAAACATTATTAACTATTCTGGCCATTTTAACTCTAACTCTCGTATGCGAGCAAAAGGAAAGACCATCGATCGATATCTAAGGCCTTATGTCGATCGACGGTGAAATCAGAAGGAAATGTGAACGAGATTTGATATGTTTACCAAGCTAATTATACCAACTCTCGTATGTGCCTAACAACCTAGTTCAATGGAGATTTTAGTTAGCTACTCTAGAATGCAAACATTAAGCATAACTCAATTGATGGATATTAACTTAACTAGCAATCCTACTTTTGGGCTAGTCCATAATTGTTATCATTCAACCCTAAATCTAATAGGTAACTACTCATACAAAATCAAAGTAAGAATAATAATCTGAATATAATGCATAGATAAAATACTGGGGTTCCAATACAAATCTTCCTAAGGAGTTACGAATCTTCTCCCTAAATAAATCTTAAAACTATGATGGAGTGCTGGTGAACACACACACTTTGCCACAAACCTAGGCACCAGCACACCACACACGGCACACCCATTTTGGTGCAATACATAAAGTATAAATATAAAACCCTAAAGTCTAAGTCAAAACTTGTCCAGGGGTAATCTTGTAATCTTGTGCTATGTCTCTTATGCGGACATCAAACCAGTAGCTGAACTAGAGACCAAATAGTTGCACCAATCATCTAACCAAAGCACTAACCAGGACATGTGTTCAGTCAAAACACCATATCTCTTCAACCCGGAGGATTTTTGCCATGAAACTAATTTTAAAGCATTCTAAACTCAATAAGGATTCAACCCCTATTTAAATAATCTTCAAAGCTAATCGGACCAGGAAGATATGAATTTTAAAAGCCGGAGGTTCTCCAGTCCGTTCATCTGTGAGTATCCGAGTTTAGAAGTTGTTTCAAGCCCAAGGAAGAAGGTATCCGACCCAAACCGGATCATGGACTTCAATATGGATCTCTTAGATTTCCAAAAAGCCCATAATGAAAAGAAATAGTCTCATAATTATGAAGTTATGATCTAATCTCCAAAACCGGCCAAACGAGTACTACACTTGCCTCAATTGGGAGCTAGCCAGTTCAATCTTAGACAAACCAAATCATGGCGACCAGTAGTGGTTTATTATCATCTAGGAACTATATAAAACGATCCAGGAGGAGTAGAAGAGTTCATACCATGGACCAGCAAACATAGGATTAGGAGGATCTATTTGTGGCCACACTTACCTTATTTGGAGTCTCAAGAATTCAAACTCCAACAGCTATATTCCTCTCAGTTTATGCACAAGGAAAGCACCCTAAAAGGCATCCAGAAGGTTCCCAGTAAGCTCTCTTACCCCTTTAAACCGTCCAGATTCAAAGAAACTCAAGCGAAGACAAAATACCAAAGATATCTCTCCAATGGCTTCATTTCGATTATGATCAGCACCATTTAAGCCTTTTTTTTTTAATTTTCCTTTCCTTTTGCTTCATATGACCGTTTGATCTTGTATCCATGTCGTTCCCTATATAAGCACACCACTTTTTACATTTTAGAGTTACCTTTCAATCAATAAAAATCAGTACCAAGAGTATTTCTTTCAAAGAGTTGTCTTTGAGTTGTTCTTTAGTTTCTAGGTGTGAGATACATTAGGAGAATATAAGAGGTTTTGGTTCATAGGTTCCTTGAGAGATTCAGAATCCTTGAGAAACAGATTTAGAGAGTCAATCAGCACCCACAAATTGAGAGAGTCAATCATCAACTACCCATCAACATCCTCCATCAACCATCATCAATCATCTTCTACCTCCAATCCATCTACCAATCCATCCCTTACCTCTTTTATTTCCTTTTTTCTTATTTTGTTTATCATATCATTACATTACTAATCTATCTTGTTTCAGGTTATCTTGGAAGGAATAGAGCAGTAGCAACTCCATGGACCACCACTATCTCTATCGATTTTTCGATTATCACCATCTCATCGCCCATCACACCACCCTCGCTTCCCAGCCTGTAACATTTGGTATCAGAGCTTTAAAATATCCTGACCCAGGTTATATCAATCCTCTCTATCATCTTTTAATTTCATTCTTGCTTATTTTGCATTTTAAAAAAAAAACGAAAACCCATAAAAACTGTCATTTGTTTTTTAATTTTATTTCTGCCATTTTTGTGTTCTTGATTAAAAAAATTAAGGAGTTTAGTCTGTTTGATCCACAAAATTATTTGAATTTTTAGTATAGTTGTTTGCATTCATTGTCCCAGCTCCCATTTCCATATTTAAGTTATTGCATTGCTTAGTTTCCTTTCTTCTCATTTGTGCATTCAAGAAAATTCAATATATATATATATATATATATATATATTGTCATTGCATTTGTTTATTAGTATTCTTGTTTATTACCAGTTGAATATATCCATATCACTCTGTTTATTTCGTGCATATCATTGTGCATTCACAAAAAAAAAAATTATTTCACTTAGTTTATTATCTGCATAATTATCGGCTTAGCATAAGTTGCATTATCATTGTTCATTTGATTTACCAGCTATCTAAGGCACGAGTGTGATATATTTATTTTGCAAGGTACATCAATTTAAGGCTATGGAGTATGAAAAAGATGATCTAAGTGAGATTAATACCTCAGAAATAGATTAAGGAGAAGAACCAGATGACTTAAGTGATGAAGGAGAAGACCAAGAGTACCAGTCTTCTTATGAGACTGATTTTGAAATCATTTATGGATGCCATACTGAGGAGATTAGAGATGAACTAGAGCCTCTTAAGCAGAGTTTCACCAGGTCCATTACAAGATGGTGTGAAGAGGACACACCAATCAAACAATCATGGTCAGGACCAAGATGTCCATGGTCAGATTATGGTGAGGAAGAGGAGGACGAATTCTATGAGGACTACAACTTCACAAAGATATCTGAGAAGGCATTAGGCTATGGAAGTGTCCCATATAGACTCAAATCTCAACCTAAACCCACCAGCACAAAGAGACCTCAACATACACCAGCCGACCAAAAGAAAGAAGTAAGCCAAAATTCTGCTTATAAATACTCTAGTGTTTTCAGCTTCCAGCAAGAACCCTGAGGTGTATTTGAGATGGGAAATGAAAATGGAGAAGTGGTTGCAGTCCAACAACATTCCCAAAGAAAAGAATCTATCACAAGGTGTCCAAGCCTTCACAGGGAATGCTTACAAATGGTGGCTAAAGGAGAGCAGTCCAAACATCTACAACCAACCTGTGGTAAAATGGAGAGACCTTAAAGTCAGGATGTATAAGGAGTTTTCAGAGAAATATCAAGACCAAGTGGATGCCACATCAAAGTTCCATTGTCAGGCAACACCAAGGACAGTGATGTCTACACAAAAACCGCATATTGTCCTTAAACCAAAGAAGGCTCACGACCATGAACCCAAGAAGATCTCCTCTATTGTACTTACACACCAAGAAGGGTTTAAGAGGTCGTTTCAATCAAACCAGGTTCAGCCAGAGCCAATCACCACACCCTTACCTTAGCTGCAAAGGTTACAAGAGATGTGTAAAAAGCTCAAGGAGACATTAAAACCCAAGGAGGAAAACACATCAAACTAAGGTAAGTCTTCTGACCTTATGAAACCCAAGAACCCAACTTGTTATAGATGCCATAAGATTGGGCACTTTGCTGATGTTTTTCCATCTAAGAAAACTCTGAATGAAACATCACTAGGAGAGAAAACTGAAATATCAAAAAATGAGTGATAGTTTAATTCAATCTGATTTGTTGATTCCAAATGCTTGCATAATGCACTTGTCTATGCCAAAAGGTGTTAATGCATGTACTAAAGAGCATGAGTCCATTAAAAAGGAACCACTAGGAGTAACTCTTGTGATGGACCAGAATAATGCTCAAGACATAAAGCACTACATGTTGCCTAAAGAGATCAATTCCGAGGCATCCACACTGCCCAATTCGACCAGCACTATACCAGATATGATCCTAGTTCCAGAAATAATTATTAAAACTAATTTGGATATTCATGGTGTAGGGAGAACAAGAGTGGACTCTAGGATCCAGGAAAGCAATGAGCATGATATCTCTGAGAAACCTGAACCGATTCCAGTCCAGAGTTTGAAAAATCTAAAGGGTGAAACACAAGGAAGTGAGACCATGACTGAATGCCCCAGGGTTTCTGAAACAATTCCAAGCACATATCAGAGTCACAAGATCATTCCTGAGTCAAACAAAAAGTGGGAAATAAGACCAGAACCACTAATTGCTCCAATGCCAAAACTCGAAGTAAGTTTTACTTTAGACCACTGTGTTCTTTCTAACTCCATGAAAAGATCAATGCAATTGTCTTGTCCAAGGGATTTTGAAACATGTTTAGGAATCCAGAAGGAGTACACAGTCTAGATTAAAAGGACACCACTTCTGATGTTAGAAGGAAGAAACAATAAAAGTATACAAGCTGCCAAAGAGCCAATCATTCTTCCACTTGCTGAAACTACTTGGGTAAATCTAAACTTTACTTGTCCTATTTATAAAAACCCAAGAATAGATATATTTCACTTGTTTCCTGCCAAAAGTGTTGATTTTATTTCAGAAACAGAGGCTAAGGACAACATGGATGATCCACACAAGGAGATCACAAGGTGTTTAAAAGAGAAAAAGGAAACAAGAAGTTGTCATCAGCAACATCTTGATTCCAGGCGATCCAGAAGATAAAAAAACACCCACAAGAGTTCCATACCAAAACAGAGGAGTATTCATGTAGTTCCTACTGAAAGGATAACCACCAGATGTGCTACCAAAGAACAAACCTATAAAATACCAAGGTAAGTCCCTAGAATCTCAAAGGAGGATGAAACCTGACTTGCACTGTATTGGTACAGGTTATCCAGTATCGAGGTCGAGACTTTTTCAAGGGAGAGGGTATGATGCGGCCATCAAACCAGTAGCTGAACCAGAGACCAAACAATTGCACCAATCAACTAACCAAAGGACCAACCAGGACATATGTTCAGTCAAAACACTATATCTCTTCAACCCAGAGGAATTTCGCCATGAAAATAATTTCAAAGCATTCTACACTCAAGAAGGAGTCAAACCCAATTTGAATCATCTTCAAATCTAGTCGTACCAGGCAGATATGAATTTTACAAAACAGAGGTTCTCCAGTCCGTTCATCTACAAGTATCCGAGTTTATAAGTTGTTTCAAGCCCAAGGAAGAAGGTATCCGACCCAAACCAAATCATGGAATTTAATATTGATTCTTAGCTTTCAAAAAAGCTCAGAATGAGAAGAAATGGTCTTGGAATTATGAAGTTATGATCCAATCTCGAAAACTGGCAAAACTAGTGCTACACTTGCCTCAATTGGGAGCTAGTCGGTTCAATCTTAGTCAAACCGAATCATGGCGAACAAGAATGGTTTATTATCATCTAGGAACTATATCCAACGATCCAGGAGGAGTAGAAGAGTTCATACCATGGACCAGCAAGCATAGGATCAGGAGGATCTATTTGTGGTCACACTTACCTTATTTAGAGTCTCAAGAATTCAAACTTCAATAGATATATTCCTCTCAGTTTATGAAAGAGTTATGCACCCTACAAGGCATACAGAAGGTTCCCAGGAAGCTCTCTTACCCCCTTAAACCGTCCAGTTTGAAAGAACCTCAAGCCAAGACAAAATCCCAAAGATATCTCTCCAGTGGCTTCATTTCGATTATGATCAGTACCATTTAAGCCTTTTGTTTATTTTTCTTTCCTTTTGCTTCATATGACTGTTTTTTTTATCTCCATTTTGTTCCCTATATAAGCACACCACTTTGTACATCTTAGAGTTACCTTTCAATCAATAAAAATCAGTACCAAGAGTATTTCTTTTAAAGAGTTGTCTTTGAGTTGTTCTTTAGTTTCTAGGTGTGAGATACATTAGGAGACTATATGAGGTCGTGGTTCATAGGTTCCTTGAAAAATTCAGAAGCCTTGAGACACAGATTGAGAGAGTCAATCAGCACCCACAGATTGAGAGAGTCAATCAACAACTATCCAGCAACATCCGCTATCAACCATCATCAATCATCTTCTACCTCCAATCCATCTACCATTCCATCCCTTAACTCTTTTATTTCCTTTGTTATTATTTTTTTTATCATATCATTACCTTACTAATCTATCTTGTTTCAGGTTAGCTTGGACGGAATAGAGCAGTAGAACTCCATCGACCACCACCATCTCTATCGATTTCTCGATCATCACCATCTCATCGCCCATCACACCACCCTCGATTCCCAGCCTGTAACAGTCTCTAACTTGGGCTTGAAATCGGTTGTCTGCGAATTGGTCATCGATCGATGTCAAATGTGAAACATCGATCAATCTTGGTCATGTAACATTGGTTGATGCCGAGATAGTGTCGATAGTCTTGTAATTTGACTCTCACAATGATCAGCTACGGATTATTCTCCTCTAAATGCTCCAAAAGCTCTAAGTATCTCCATATATCTCAAAAATGTGCTTGGACCTGTAAAGATCTTAAAATATAGCCTAGACACACATAATAAACCCTAAATAAAGCCTATAACATGGCCTGAAACTGGTAATAAATAGACTATATCAACTCCCCGAGACTTAACCTTTTGCTTGTCCTCATGCAGACAAGCCTGCGAAATAGGTTTTGAAAAGCGAAGACTCACATATAATCTAAGTATAACTATCACCACCTTACTCTATTGCAGCAATACCCTATCAAGTCAATCACAGAGAAACTTTATATACCACATCCTAGTATAGCAACCAATTACATTCTACCAACAACTTAGCGAATACTAGTCTGAATTGCCCCTCTACTGATTTCATTTCTTTGCATAAAATAAAAGTATAGGCTTTACCTTAGGAGTATCGATCAAAGGATATATGGACTTTTACCTCTACAAGTATCTGAACACACGTGTAGCCTTCTCTAATTCTTTTCCTCTCGCTCTTCTCACTTCTTTTCAATCAATGTCTCCCTTCTTTTTATGGTATCATTTTTTAATTGATTGAGATATTTGAATATGCTTTCATGAATCAAGCCCTAATGGTTTTTTCCACCAGATCATGTTCACTTTTTTTTTGACCTTTATCTCTTTCTAGGATCATATGAATCAAGCTTTAATGGTTGTAGCCACCAAATCCTGTTCGACTCCTTTTTAAATCTGAAGGGGAGAGAGAGGGGAATCAGAAGCACTCGAACTTTTACCTTCTAGACTTGCAGAAGGAATCTAATCCAGTGAATACCAAATCCCAAAGCAAGCAAATAATGTCAGGATTAGTATTGGAAATCAGCTTTGGTTCATTCGAACTTTCTAAGCAAGTGTGATATAGTGGCAGGATCATTCACTTTAGTATCTCTAGTAATCTCTGCAAACAAGTTTCTAAGAATGGTGCTAAAGTGTGGTTAGTCAATAATAAATTTTGATCATAGTCATCTTCTTGACTCAATAAAACTTTTTGAAAAATTTATATATAGATAATAAAACACAAAAAAATAAAATAGCGTTAGCGAACCTCCCCCAGACTTAAATTACACTGTCTCCAGTGGAATCCGCCCCAGATTGGTTAGGAAAAATTATATCAAAAGTAAATAACCTAAGTATAGAACTCGATACCTCTCTCTTTAAGAGAGTGTCGATCGATGGTAGACAGGTTTGGTTGATCGATGTTAGCGATCCACTGTCGACCGATGGTGCCTCTATAGTATCGATCGATGGTGATTTAAACAGCCTTCAAAAATGAAGTAAAACTAGAAATAAATAGTAGTATAAGCAAAAACTAAGTAAAAACTTACTAAAAAGTGGGTTGCCTCTCACTTAGCGCTTGGTTATAGTCTTAAGCTCGACGTTTTAAACTTCCTGACCATAATGGAGGTGGATCAACACTTGGAAAACAAGTTTCTACATCTTCTTTGCTCTTCTGAAACCATGTACCAATGAAGCTTCGCATCGCTTCATCTTCTTTGGCTTTCTCATTCTTTATGATCTCCTTAGTAACCTCCACTGAATGCATTATCCTTTTTAGATTCTCAATACTGAGCTGGAACATTCTAAGTCTGCTAGCTGTAGTGTCCGAGATATCTACCAATTTCTGAGAAATATTTTCTTTCGTTAGGCTCTGAGAAAAATCTTCTTTCGTTAGGCTCTGAGAAAAATCTTCTTTCGTCAGGCTCTGAGAAAAAAACAATTTCATTAAACTTTTCTTTAAATTGTGTTTCTGCTGCACACTTCTGTCTGTCGAAATCAGTATCGATCGATGAAAAGATGTTGTCGTCGATCGATGTCACTCTATCTGGTCCACTCGCATGCTGTCTTTGAACAGTATCCAAATCTTGCTTCATCTCATCCATGCGTGTAGTCAAACCGGTGAGGCACTTGTCTATAGGATAGTTAGAATTTCATTCCAGTTTGGAAATCATATACATTTGAATATTCATCACCAATGGCAGCCAGACCAAAGACCACGCCCAGCCCAGAAGATCACTATGAGAGGGAGGAGCTTAGATAAGGTGATCCAACTGGAGAACAGCCGGTTTGATCAGAGCAGAAGTGAGTAAGAGCTGTGGGCATCAATGGATCCGTCCTCTCCTGCAGTTTTGTGCGATATCCTGCATCCACCTCAAAAATTGGTAACCCCTAGACACTCTAAGCTCCACCACTCAAACACTGAAATAGCCTGTTTTAACACCTAGCCCGTCTACCCTAAGTAGTGCCTGTGACAAGAAGCTCACGCTGATCTTAATGAATGTAGGGAGTTTTGTCTCGATAGTGTTGTTTTTTCAGGTTTGAGATGTAGAGTATGGAGCCGATTTTCGAACAACAGTCAGGGGGTTTCAGTAAGTGTATGACGTCCTAACTAGCTTCTTATATGGTTCAGAGATTCGTGGTAAGAGTATGGTTACTGAGAATAAGCGAGTTCCCACACTTTCAAACCTTTCTCCCTGTTCTTGATACTTGCCTTGTTCGAGGACAAACAAGGATCTAAGTCTGGGGGAATTGATATATGGTGTTTTTCACATCATTTTATATATGTTTTTATTTAATTCAAGACTCTAAACCGTGTTAGTCTAGTCCCTTGTGGTCTTATTCAGGTCTGGAGTTGATAGAAGAGTAAAGAAAGGGCACATGAAGAGAAAATGTCTTTTTGGAGTAATCCTGCGGAGAACACTCAAGAAGAACAGTCCCGAGACTGTTCTCAAGCGGAACAGGCGGACGAGTGATCCCGATGACTGTTCCAGACGAATATGGATACTCCTATATCGGGAATTAAAGCCCTGTTGCCCTAATTTTCCTCTACCTATTGGCGCCTCCCTATAAAAAGACCTCCTCTATGATTTTTTTATCTTACGCTAGTTTTGACAAGAGACCTAGACATGTTTTTGGTGATTTGCAATTGTAATGGAGAAGGCTCCATCTTTTCTAGAGAAGATCATCATGAACCCTTTGCTTTTCTACTTCTATCTTATGCAGTTTATTTCAGATTCAATGTCTTTGTTTCACTGCATCATGATTGAGTAGTCATCTGGCTCGCCTAGGGTTTTAGGGTATTGATAAACAAGCCAAACATAGATAAGCATCATTCATTGGACTCTTCATTCATATTAATCTTATTGCTTGCATTAACTTGATCACTTAATGTTAGATCTGCTGTTCATCGCCTAGCTAACCACGCAGGAGATAACTTGACCTATATTGAATGAGCTTAATGTCTTTAATCAGCGAAAGTAGATATTAGAGCATTAAGTGAACCAGATCGGACATGAACTCTAAGGCTTGCAGCCGCCTCTGATCCCAAGCGATAGCTTAGGTAATCCGGCCGGCTCGCAAAGGAACCATAACCACGACAGTGGGTTGGATCAGTTGAGAGATCTGATGTTCTAGATTGTGTAAACCTGTGCTTGAATAATTGTTTGGCTAAATCAATACCCGCATTAAACCCTAGGTTGGCTTTCTTACCAAATCGCATTTAAACATCCTTATTTACTTGTCATCTAAGTCACCTAAATCTTAAAACCATATTTTCTTCTTAGCTTGAATTTAAAACTCATAGAAATAAAGTGTAGACTGGTCCTCTGGATTTGAATCTAAAGTACTATAATTATAACTGTTAACTTGACAGTAGCAAGGATTCATTTTTAGTGTATCAAGTATTATGCCAAAGTCTATGGCAGAGGAGCTGAACCTGAGAGTGGAACCCTTCGATGATTCTTTCACGTTTGTAGACTGCTCAAGGGTGAACTCATGAGGGATGGTAAAAGATGTTCCAGTGCAGATTAACAATACCCTAGTCCCAATAGACTTCCATATGATGGACATCAGGATAGACTGGAACTCTTCGCTACTACTTGGTAGAGCATTCAGGCCACCGTGGGAGTTATCTGCGATATGAAGCTAAACAGGCTGTATCTATCTCTAATTGATCAGAATATTTTTATGAACCTTTTAAGAATAAGAGTAAAGATACTATGATTGAATTATGTAATGATGCAGAGCTTGTGGCCACATGCTTCTGCGATTATGAGTTCAATGAGGAGTCGGAAGAAGGAGAATCGATCGAAACCCAGCCCGAACAATCGATCGACAAGCTTGCAATTCAACAATCGATTGACACCCAAGCCTTCTAATTGATCGACACCCACCCTTCAGAACTGATAACACATACCACGCAGATCTCGATTACAACCCAGCCTACCTCGAGCATGATGAAGACTACAAAGAAGAAGAGATAATCGAATACCGAGGTACTGATAAGGAAGAGGATATTGGTTTTCATGTTTCCCATGAACTCGAGAACTCAACATTGAGTGATGCTAACCATTCATCATTGATTGATTGGTATTAACTCAGAGTCCGAACTGGATTCAACTGCAGAATGCGAGAGGGAGTATGGTTATCTACAACCAGATGAGTTTGGTATTATGAGAGATCCAAACGGTAACGAAAGAACTATAGATGGAAAAAATTTGCATGTCACGAGAGAAGATATGGCAGATATACTTGCGATGGCTAATGGAGCTGAAATTCTTTTCGGCCAACAATCTGATTATCGAGCATCGATCGACGGTCACCATACACCATCGATCGATACCCATCATGCATACCGAGGTTAAGGTGAAGATTACAAAGAATACAATGCAGATTACGGAGAGGAAGAGCTGATTATCACAGCCTAGCAATGGAAGACACAGGCTGGCTAATGAACGCGAAAGTGGATAATCAAGCATCAATCGAAGGCATCTCATTGCCTTCAAACGATATCAGACGCAAACCATAACAAGAACCAAGAGCAGAAGATACAGGTGATGGTTATCTCAGATTAGATGATTTTGGAATTTTTAGAGATACAGAAGGACGTGCACGAGCTATCTATGGAAGAATTCTAAACATACCTAAGGAGGATGTAGTAGATGCCATTGTTATGGCTACTGGATCAGGAACTTTATTTGGACAACAGCCATCGAGCGACGCATGAGTAGAAGCATCGATCGACAGAAAGGAACAGAAGAACATGCCGATGCACAATAACCAATACACTCCCAAACATCAAAAAATGATCGACGATAAACATTGCATCGATCGACACCATTCCAGGAGTGAACTAGTTTTGTACTTTTTTTGGTTTAAGAATTGCACGGTCAGTCGATTGGATAAACCCACTACTGATTGATGGTCATATAGAGCATTGACAAAGAGCTTATGATTCTAATGGCGGAAGAATTTTCCATTGGGAAAAGAAAGATGAGTATGGCATCTACAGGGATGAGAATGGTAATGCACGAGCTATAGACGGAAGAGTCGTGAATGTGCAAGAAGCGGACATCAGAGCAGTTTTAGAGAGAGCTACTATGTTTGAGCAGAGCTACATATGTTTACCAGAACAACACAGATCGCTATGACTATGCAGAAACAAAAGACATACAGCAGAGCAGATTGATGATATTGTGCATGAGATCTACAAAGCTCAAGAGATGTCACTGGATGATTTCTTCAAGACGCTTGATGATGTCTACTATCCTATAGACAAGTGCCTCAACGGCTTGACTACACGCATGGATGAGATGAAGCAAGATTTGGATACTGTTCGAAGATATCATGCGATTGGAGCAGACAAAGTGACATCGATCGACGACAGCATTAAGCCATCGATCGATACTGAGATCGACAAACAGAAGTCCGCAGCAGAAAAACAATTAGAAGACATGTTCGATGAGATTACTTTCACTCAAATCCTGATGAAAGAAGATATCTCTCAGCAATTGGAGGATATATTAGACACTACAACTGCCAGACTTAAATTGCTACATAGCAGTATTGAGAATCTACGAAGAAGAATGCATTGAGTGGAGGTTGCTAAGGAGATCATGAAGAATGAGAAAGCCAAAGGACATGAGGCAATGAGAAGCTTCATTGGTACATGGTTTCAGAAGAGCGAAGAATCTGTAGACACTTTTTTTCAAGTGTTAATCCACCTCCATTCTAGTCCGAGAGTTCAAACGTCTAGTTTAAGACTATAACCAAGCGCTGAGTGGGAGGCAACCCACTTTTTAGTAAGTTTTTATTTTTTTTTACTTATACTACTATTTATTTCGAGTTTACTTTGTTTTTACAGACTGTTTAAGTTCACCATCAATCGACACAAATAGAGGCACCATCAGTCGACGATGGATTGCGACCACCGATCAACGCCCTCTAAGAGAGGGAGGTATCGAGTTTTACGCTTAAACTATTTACTTATGATTTGATTTTCCCTAACAAATCCAAGACGAATTACACTAGGGACAGTGTAATTTAAGTCTGGGGGAGGTTCGCTAATGCTATTTATTTTCTTTTGAGTTTTTTTTTTCTATAGCTATATAATTTTTTCAAAAAAGTTTTATTGAGCCAAGAAGGGGATTGTGATCAACATTTATTATTGACTAACCACACCATTCTTAGAAGGTTATTTGCAGAGATTACTAGGAATACCAAAGTGGATTATCATGCCGCTATATCACACTTTCTTAGAAAGTTTGAAGGAACCGAAGCTGATTTTCAATACTAATCCTCACATTATTTACTTGCTTTGGGGCTTGTTATACACTGGATCGGATTCCTTCTGCAAGTCTTGAAGGTAAAAGTCTGTGTGCTTATGATTCCCCTCTCTCTCCCCTTCAGATTAAAAAAGGAGTCGAACAAGATTTGGTGGCTACAACCATTAAAGCTTTATTCATATGATTCTAGAAAGAGATAAAGGTCAAAAAGAAATGAACATGATCTGGTGGCAAAAACCATTAGGGCTTGATTCATGGAAACCTATCCAAATATCTCAGTCAATTAAAACAATAAAATGATACCCTCAAAGAAGGGAGACATTGACTAAGAGAATTGAGAAGAGAGAGAGGAAAGGGATTAGAGAACACTACCTATGTACCCAGATACTTGCAGGGGTAAGAGTCCATATGTCCTTTGATCGATACTCCAAAGGTAAAACCTGCACTTATATGTTATGCAAAGAAATGAAATTAGTAGAGGGGTGAGTCAGACTAGTAATCGCTAAGTTGTTGGTAGAATTGATTTTTTTGCTATACTAGGATAAGGTATATAAATTTTCTCTATGATTGACTTGATAGGATGTGGTTGCAACAAAGTAAGGTGACTGTTATACTTAGACATTATGTGAGTCTTCGTTTTTCAAAACCTCTTTCGCAGGCTTGTTTGCTTGAGGACAAGCAAAGTGTTAAGTCTGAGGGAGTTGATATAGCATATTATTACCGGTTTTAGGCCATATTATAGGCTCTATTTAGGGTCCATTATGTGTGTCTAGGATATGTTTTAAGGTCTTTATAGGTCAAGGTATGCTTTAGATATATATATGGAGATACTTGGAGCTTTTGGAACATTTAAAGGAGAAGAATCCGTAGTTGATCATTGAGAGAGTCGAAGTTCAAGACGACGACACTGTCTTGGCGTTGACCGATGGTACAAGACCAAGATTGATTGCCATCGATCAATAACACATTCACAGAAAGCCGATCTAAAGCCCCCGTTAGAGACAAATGACGAAGATACCCTGGACGGGTTTTGACCTAGATTTTTGGGTTTTATATTTATGCTTTATGTATGACACACAGAAAAGTGTGGAGAGTTAGAGATAGCTGAGACAAGAGATTTTAGTTTTCTATTATAGTTTTAAGGTTTCTAGGGAAGAATATTCATAACTCTTTAGGGATATTTGTATTGGAATACAATTATATTATCTATGCATTATATTCAGATTATTGTTCTTACTTTAATTATGTCTGAGTAGTACACTGTTAGATTTAGGATTGAATGATGGCAATCTGGGATTAGCGCAAAAGTAGGATTGCTAGGTTAAGATAATATCCATCAATTGAGTTATACTTAATGCTTGCATTCTATAGTAGCTAACTAGGATCTCGAAAGTAGGACATGGACGAATACGAGAGTAGGCTTTGTGCCAGATTAGACTCTATTGAACTAGGTTGTTAGGCGCATGTGAGAGCTGGTCTAATTAGCTTGGTGAACATATCAAATCTTGTTCACACTTTCTTCTGATTTCACCATCGATCTACATCAGGCCTTAGTCGTCGATTGATGGTCTTTCCTCTTACTCGCATATGAGAGTTGGAGTTAAAAGGGTCAAAATAGTTAATATTTGGGTTCTAGAATATTTACATTTCTGTGTTTCCTATTCCCTATAATCCATTAAGACTGAAATCCTAGGTCTAGCATATTTACATTTGTGCTTAGTTCGTTTAATAACATATTTCCATATTTTTATTATTATCATATTTACATATTTCATCTAAATTTCCTGATAAGGAATATTTCCTTAAACTGATTAATTGCTAGTGATATATATATATATATATCGACGTAACTTAGTCTTTCGAAATAAGAAATCTATTGTGTGACATTGCTCTTTGTGGATTCGATCTCTAAGTACTACACTTGATCTCTCTTGGCAAGAGCTTTATTTGTGTGTTAAGATTATGGTTAATTTGATAGTTAATTGTTTAGGATATTCATACTCTGCTAGAGCAATAAACACACCATGTCATAAATGAAACCATGTAGTTCCAAGTGGTGTTTTAAACACAGTCTGGTAAGCCCAAAGCGCATCATCCAACCTTGTAGACCAATCCTTACGGTTGATCCTACCATTTTTTCTTAGATTTCTTTGATCTGGTGGTTAGAAACTTCTAATTGTCCATTTCTTTGAGGATGGTAAGGTGTAGCAACTCGGTGGTGGACTCCGTGTTTCTTGAGAAGTTTTTCGAATACTTTGTTGATAAAGTGGGTACCTCCGTCATTTATAACTATTCGTGGGACTCCGAATCTAGGAAAGGTGATTTTTTAAAAAGCTTAACGACTAGAGCATCATCGTTTTCGAAGTTGCTAGAGCTTCAACTCATTTTGATACATAGTCCACAACAACTAAAATGTATTTATTTCCGTTAAAAGAAGGAAATGACCCGTAAATTCTATAACCCACTAATAAAACACTTCTACTTCAAGTATGAAATTTGCTACATTTCATGTATTTTGCTGATTTTTCCTCTTCTTTAGCAAGGGTGACACTATGCTATGTATGCTTAAGCAGCTTTAAACATAGTCGGCCACCAAAAGTCTGCCTGGAGAATCTTTGATACTTTCTTGAAACTAGCGAATGCCAAGTATAATCTAATCCATGAAAGTGATATAGAATGTCTGGGATTTCAATTTCCGCAACACATTCTGTATATTCCGTCTGAACAGTGTTTAAAAAGGCAAGCTTCGTCCCAGTAATATCTTCGGATTTCTCTTAGGAATTGCTTTTTGTGATTTCCTTTATAGACTTCTGGTTCTATGTCAGCCGCAAGATAGTTCACTATGTCGGCGTACCATGGTCTATCATTGATCATCGTGTTCAGCATGCACACCCCCGACTTAAACTTCGATATCCGGAAGAAGCTTGGTTGAGTTGTGAGGATGTACAAGAAACTTTGACTGTAATTTTGATTATAACCTCATTGTTTTCCATGTCTATGTTGCCTCGTCTATGGCGTCGATCGAGGTTTCATTAGAAATGTTGATCGATGCTTCTTTAGATGCTAGACGTACATTTCTAATAAATGTTGATATTGCTTGGTGGACATATCGTTGGGCAGGAAATCGTCGATAGGAACATCATCTTTTACTATGATTCTTGAAAGGTGATCTGCAAGTCCGTTTTACTCCTTTCTTATCCTTGACGTCTATGTCAAATTCTTGTAAAAATATAATCCATCTTAAAAGTCGCGGTTTAGCATCTTTCTGTTGCACTAAGTACTTCAAAGTAGCGTGGTCGGTGTGGACAATTACTTTTGAACCAACAAGATAGGAACAAAAAAATTCAAAAGCAAACACCACAGCAGATAAATATTTTTCTGTTGTTGCATAATTCCTTTTTTGCCTCGTCGGGAATCCTACTAGCGTAGTAGATGGCGTGAATTTTTTTTTTCTGCCCAAGTCTGCGCCTAATGCAAAATCATTGGCGTCGCACATTATTTCAAAAGGCAAATTCTAGTCTGGTGCTTGTATAGTTGGGGCATTAATGAGGCCTGATTTTATTTTCTTGAAAGCTTTTAGATACTCGGGTTTGAAATCGAATTTGACTTCTTTGCATAGGATGTAAGGGGTCTAGCAATTTTCCGAAGTCTTTTATGAATCTCCTATAGAATCCGGTGTGTCCTAAAAAACTTTGAACTTCTTTTACGTTTTGGTGGTGGCAGACCTTTCATCACTTCAATTTTGCCTCTATCCACCTTTATAGCGGCTGCTGAAACTTTGTGTCCTAAAACAATTCCGTTGTTGACCCTTAAATGGCCAATTAAGGACTAGGTTTTTCTCCTCGCAGCTGGCTAACACTTTGCGGAGGTTGTTAAGGCATGTTTTGAAATCTGGTCCGTATACGGAGAAATCGTCCATAAAAACTCTCATGAAATCTTCAATCATGTCTTTACAAATAGACATCATGCATCTCTGTAAGGTATGACGGGCGGGTGTTAAAAAGGCCAAAGGGCATCCTGCGATATGCAAACATTCCACATGGACATGTAAAAGTAGTCTTCTCTTGGTCATCTAGGTGAATGAAGATCTGGAATAATCTTGAATACCCGTCGAGGAAACAGTAGTATTGATGGTTTGCAAACCTTTCTAACTTCTGATCTATAAAAGGTAAGTGGAAATGGTAATTTCTTGTGGCAGCATTCAGTTTCCTGTAATTGACCACATCATGTGTCCAGTTACAGTTCTCATTGGGATTAATTCATCCTTGTCATTTTTCACCACCGCGATTCCTCCTCTCTTAGGAACTACATGCATAGGACTAACCCAATTGCTATATGAAATTGGGTAAATGACACCTGCTTCCATAAGTTTCATAATGTTCTTTTTTACTACTTATTTCAAGTTAGGATTTAGCCCCCTCTGGTGTTTGATAGATTATGTCAATTTGTCATCTAGATGTATCCTATGCATACATAAGTCTGGTAAAAATCCTAGAATGTCACCGAGGGAGTATCCAATGCCTTACGATATTTCGTCAACTTACTCAGCAATAAGGTGAGTTCCCACCCACTCAAGTTGGCATTGATAATAACATGATTAGAATTATCATTGAGTAAATCATATTTAAGTCCAACAGGAAGTTGTTTAAGCTCGACTTTTGGGGCTTTTTCTGAAGTCCAGTCATCTGATGCGGAATGGTGCCAATCGATGGTCACCTCTGGGTATCAATCAATGGTTAATGAACAATCGTTATCATTAATGTCAACATTCATTACTTCTTTTATTGTGTTTATAAATCTCGCACATTCATCCGATCGGTCATCCAATGCGAAACGTCTCCTTCAGGGCCTGTAAGTGCTATGCCTGATGGGTCATCAGAACACATCTCCACGTCTCCTTCAGGGATATTTTAGAGAGGTGATCTGTATGGTAGGCATGACTGTCGATCAAAGGTTTCTTGATTATTTTCTCCATGTCAAAAACCATTGGTAATTTTCTATGTTGAGAAATATATGTCCTTCTCTGACATCAATGATTGCTCTGGCCGTGGCCAGGAATGATCGACCTAGTATAAGGGGTCTTTTTGCTTTTGTCCGTATTTTAACATGATATAGTCTGTAGGTATATGACACTCGTTTATTTGTATAGGCACGAACTCAAGGATACCTTCTGGAGTCCTAGTGGATCTATAAGCAAAAATGAGGGTTATCCTGGTGGGTTTGAACTTTTTGAACCCAAGGGCAATTGCTACGGAATAATACATCATATTTACACTAGAGCCTAAGTCACAGAGATATCTATCAAATATTTCATTGTGGATGTTGCAATCCAGAACAAAACTGCCAAAGTCTGGGAGTTTAATTGGAGTATCTCCTCGGATAACAAAACTTACTTCCTCAGAAACATCATGACGCTGTGATCCATTGTTTGAAAACCTAGCGACATCGCATCATTAACGTATTTTTTTATTGGCGGCAAAATATTCATGGAATCGCTAAGTGGCATTTAGATGATTACCTTGTTGAATGCTTTCTTGCATATGGCTCTGTCTAATTATTGCTTCGCTTTCATTTTATTTGGGGGAAAAGGAGTTATAGCGTTGTAGACTCTAGTTTTCGCTGGTTTGGTAGATTTTGATAATTCAGGATTGGGAGGGTTAGAGCGTCGATCGACATTCCGTTTAGGATATCGATTGATGTTTTTGTCAGCTCGCAATTTAGTCTCACCATCGCTTAAGTTGAGTGGCGATTCTTCTAATCCTTCCGCTTGGTCAGATTCCTCTGCTTCTGGTAAAATATCATATTCAGTCTCAAGTGATATTGGTTGCGGGTCTTTTCCCCGTATTATATGACTTCCACGAATTTATCCATTGTAATGTGTTTCTTCGTTCTTGGATTAATTTGTTTTTTTCCATTTCTCAACATAATGGCGCTGGTTTGGCGTCTAGGGTTAGTGTCAGTCCTTCTAGGTAGAAATCTTTCTTCTCTCCTTATACATGCAGCGTTGTGTGAGACTTGGATGTCAATCCTCTTGATTTATTCACTCAGGACTTCAAATTTCTCCATTAATTCTGAGTATATTAAATCTAATTTCTCGTTGACATCAGTGGCTACCTTACGATTTCCTGTAAAAGCTTGATTCATTTTCGACTTCGTACTCCTTTCTCGCGTCTTTATAGTTAAGCCGTAGTTGCTAGTGAAGCTACTACTATTAAGTATGAATGGCCGGTCCTCGAAGCTCATCACACCGGTGAATTTTTGTTTGGGGGAGGTTTCGTCATTTTCAACATATACCTGAGATCGATCCCTTCTACCTAGAAGAGAAGCTACTGATGCTAAATCTTTTTTAACATCAATTAAGTGTCTCCTTTGTGGACATTATTTGTTCAATCCCTTCAGTGTCGAATCTCTCGAAGGTTTTCCCTAAAGCTATGTTTTTGATTAATCTTTTGGAATTTTTGGGGTTTCTAGTACTGAAATATCCTTTGCTGACCGTGTTGAGTGTGGTTTGATAATTTAGTTTCAACCCTCTATAGAAGGTGTTGATGAGTTTGAGTTCTGAGAAGCCATGATGTGGACATTATTGATGGTACTCTTTAAGCCTTTCCCAAGCGTTTTTGAAAGGTTCGTGAATTCCTTGAGTGAAAGTAAATATTTTTCTTTTTGCTTCCCAGTATCTTCCTTTGTCGAAGAAGTGGTTGATGAAATCTCACCTAACGTCTTTCCAGGAAGTCAGGGAACCTGGAGGTAATTGATCCAACCACCTCCTGACGTTCCTCTCGAGGGAGAAAGGAAAACGTTTGCAGCAATTATAATTGCCGTTGACCATGTCTTCTAACTTCTTAATGTGTTGGGGTGCTCAGTAGGGGATCCACTGAAAGGATCCTGATGTACCAGGATGATGAAACCGGGATTAAGTTTCAAAGCCATTGTACCGGGATTTCTTGGTAGTCTTATTGCGGACCTATTCGAATATGTCCAGCTAGGATTTCAGAAATCTTGCATTGGCAGTTGGCGTTTTATCTCAATTAAAGTTTTTTGTGATTTGGTTAGGGACTGAATCCTTCTTATAAATGAGTTTGTTTGTTTCATTGCATGCATGAGCCATTGGATCTTCTAGGACTAATTCTTCATTATTTTTATCAGAAAAAGGGGGCTTACCTGCTTTTGGCTGATCAGTATCGATTGATGCTTATGAAAGGGCGTCACTCGACGGTTGGACTTCCGTCAATCACTGCATTTTTCATGGTGTCGATCGGCGCTTGTCGTCCGTATTCTCTTCCAAAGGTACATGTGTCGTTAGAAAAGCAAAAAAAATTAAATAGAAACAGGAAAATAAAAGTGTAGACTATATTGTAAAGTGACTCTAATGGTAATAGGAAGAGTCCCAAGCAACCGCGTCAAATTTGATACATTCTCAAATTACCCTAGAGCTACTGATTACTCTCTCAAATAAGAGGTTCAGTTGTAGTACTTAGGGATCGAATCCACAGAGAATCTATGATTAGATAATATATTTATTGTTTTTGTAATAAAGCTAGACAAAGATTAATAAGCAGTAAAGTGATTGAAAAATTGGTTTGTATTCTTTTATCGAAAAAGAAATAAATTAGACTAAAGGGAATTCTTAGGTAGGATGAAAACGTAACTAAGTAATTTACGAGGACTTTATTTAAGTATAGCTCTGAACTCAAACTTAGGTTATACGATTGTTAATCTTTACGGGGAGCGTCGATCGATGGTCACGATGTATTGTCGATCGATGTTACTTATAACAGATTCAGCGGCAAGGTTTGATAAATTCTCTAACCTATTAAATCAACTCTGTTATGCATCTAGTAGTTTAGATCATCTAAATTTCGGTTCATGTAATTGACCAATATTTCACTTGAGCCAATCAATCCTAAGATCTAGGTTTAAGGTAATCAGTCTTAATCCTAGCAAGAAGAACAATCTAGATGGGGAACTAGTTAAATATCCCTAATAGCAATACAAAATCACCAATTCATAGACTACCTTTGCAGAACCCAAAATCTAACAGTTGAGTTACTTAGACATGATTATAAAGAACATATTTAAATCTGAATAAATTGCATATAAGAAATAGAGTAAAGAAACATGGAGTTCAAGATCTTCTCTGTGAACGGTGAGTAGATCTCTCTCTACAATCATAGCTCTCTCTTTCTTTCTCTCTCTCTCTCTCTCTCTCTCTCTCTCTCTCTCTCTCTCTCTCTCTCTCTCTCTCTCTCTCTCTCTCTCTCTCTCTCTCTCTCTCTCTCTCTCTCTCTCTCTCTCTCTCTCTACGGAGTAACAATGCTGTTTTTTTTGTTATAAAAGAGGTGTGTAAAGACTTAGGGTTACAAAACTAATAGAAAACCTATAAATAGTGTAAAATGTGGCGAGGGACTTGCCTTGCAAATATTAAAACTTTTGGGTAAGATTTCTAATTTTTTTAAATCATCATAAAACATTAGGCGGCTGCACCGTCGATCGATGACCATGAGTCGGCGTCTATCGATGGTAAATGATAAAAACGATTTCCAACTTCTGGTTTTTAGAAGAGCTTCTTCAAAGATCCAAAATGATCCAAAAGCTCCAAGTTCATCCAATAGGTACCTAGACCGGTAAAGACTCTAAAACAAATCCAAAGGCATATAAAATACTCTAAAACCATATATATCATGGGTAAAAACATGTAAAATCTATGACATATCACTCAAAAATAAGGAGTGCTTGAAGCTTTGCAATTGGTTGTGAGAAGCATGTGCTGCACACTGGGTATTTCCTGACACCATCTAAGAAGTTAGGAATCAATGACAACTGAGGACCGCCCTTGGTCTTTTTTCCTCTTCTTCCAATTCCTCTTCTTATTTCTGGTATTTCCCCCATACTTAGCTTTTTCTGTATCTGCGTGTTGAGATACCCGAGGGGTGTCGATCGACACAGAGGGTGTAGTGTCGATCGACACAGAGGGTGTAGTGTCGATCGACACTTCTACCTAACAGACCTTTTTGATATCATCTTCTAGACTTGATATTTCCTGAGAAACAGCTGCAGGTGGAGAATCTTCTACTATCCCAATGCAGTATCCTAGATGCTTACTTATGTCAGGGTGCTGGGAATTACAAACTTCACAGGTTCATGGATCCTCTTCATTTTATTTATGAAAACCAAGGCCTTAGTCTTGTGCATTCTTCCCTTAGCTGGTTCCATCTCAATTATGTAACATGGCAGTTCGTGCAACCAAAGGTATTGATCGATATAAACAGGTGGGTGTCGATTGATACAATCTGGTGGCTGTTGATCGATTTTATCCGATGGGTGGCGACTGATGCTAGATTTTAGCTGAAGTCTCCAGATCTCTTCCCAAAGTGTTCTGATCTTCATCAAGATTTTGCTCCAAATCCTGGCCAAAAAGATTCAGGTTGTGCTTCATCTAATTGCCTCAAGAAATATTCCATAGTGATCTCTTTATCATAATCCAAATATTCAAGTTGTTCTCCATCCTTTAGCTCCAAGAATTCCTCTAGATCCAAGAAATTTTCTATAGTGATCTCTATGTCCTCATCTAGGGAAGGATATCAACTTGATACATCGGTTCTATTTAGTGTCGAGTTTTAATGTCCTGAAGATAACTCAATCTTGGTGTCAACTGAAAGCAGGGGATTGTGTTGATTGATGTTGAGGTCTTAGTGTCGATCGACGCTGAGGTATTTGTGTCGATTGATGCTGAGGTCGGACACTAATATCAGCTTCTTCTCTGCTCAGCTCAGATCCATGACGTTCGTCACCCTTTACCATATTGTGGTTGCCAGATTACCTATGCTCAGTTCGTCCCTCGTCTTCTGCCAACCTACAAGCATCATGTCCCACTTATTATTAAGCCCTTTTTATCGTGTAGCTTCAGCATCATCAAGAAATTTGTAAAGGAAAGATCTTTCAATATCCTTCCAGCAGGTTAGAGATCCTGGCTGCAGTTGACTAAACCAGCTAGATGCATTCCCATAG